>JAPEVF010000580.1:0-29300 GCA_029747585.1 Pleurotus djamor
GCTTTCGTTCTCAGTCGGTTGGTTCGCCTAACAACAGTAACCCCGGTTCATCTACGCTGGAGTACCTCGACTACGAACTGGAAGCAGCTCTGATCATGGCGACCCCCAAGGACCGGGGTGTCGAATGCCCGGATGAGGGTTGTCAAATTAAATTCGCATTGTAGTCGCCTCCTTCACGTCCATTCTCTGGCTGAACCACTGAATACGTGCGAGGTGACCTCCTCCATAATTTGTTGTTATGTTATCAAAAGAGGTTTCCATTATCGATGCTGCAATGGTGCCTTCTAGATAGTGGTATCACGAAAAACCGATCTCACCGCAATTTCAGTCATCACACTGGCTTATTCTCGCATTAACATCTCAATCAATACTGGTGTTACGCACGAGAATTCGTAGCTGATGCTCGTGAACGAGAAGGTTTGATTTATCACTGGTGAAGTGGCGTGCATTATACCACACTCGGGCGCGTTTTGTGGCGCGGGTTACTGCACTCGCACCATCTCTTCTGGAGAATCCTGCCGCCGTTACACTGTCTTGACAAACTTCCACTACGTGTTACCAGGCTCTTCTAGGAGGGAGAAGTGTAGCTATCAAGGCACGAGCAGGCGTTGCACCTCCTTGGACGATCAGTTCGTTCAATTTCGCAAGTTTCCACCCCCACTTTACATAACCCTTTTGTTGATGGATGGGAAGCTTGATATGAATGTTTCCTGATATCTGGGTGTGTGTGCTTCGCCGTCGATGTGTAAACCTGATCGCAATCTCTACCGCTCCATCAGGATGGTTGAATGTGAATATGAAAGATAACCAGAAACGAGCGTGGCGAAAGGTTCTCGGGATTCCTCTCTTGATTTCGTTGGTCAGAAGCTTCCAGGAAGCACCCGAACATACTGGTCTTGGCTATCTACTTAAGTTGGATTTGGATGACAACTGGGATGTAGACGCGGAAGCAATAGTCGCTAGTTCACAGGCCCTACCTCCCACTTGGCTTGAGTCGCCACGCAGTCGAACCTCCCACCCGATTTCAACTCTCGCAGGAAACAATGAGAGGGCTATGAATGAGCTCAGACGAACTTGGTGCCAGCTCGATTATTGGTACCCTTATTGACGCGAAATATTAGAGGTTGCCAAAATCAGGGGCTAACCCCTGTTATCTAGGCCCCGGTGCAATATGTCGTCGTAGTTTTTGCTGTGATAAACATCACCATGCACAACAGCCTTGCAATAGGCTCTCCATCGTCGTGGTTGGAGATGAAAGGCACGGAAAATTGGAGTGTTGCTATCTCCGCTTGGCCTCAGGACGCCTCGAAAACCGACCCTGATCGAAAAATGTCAGCCCGTCATCGCCATCACCGCCCGCTGAGGATGTCCACCGCTGACCCTCTACGAGCTCCCTTGCTTTTGCGACACCATGTTCATCCCATTTCTTTCCTCTTTCTCCGGTTCGAACCGACGGGATACTCTAGAAAAGCGAAGAGGGGGTGGAGGAGCTGGACGCGGTAGTGTCAGTAGTAGCAGCAGTCGTATGATTAGATTTTTTTTCTCCTTTTGATTCTTTTCTTACTGATCGCATGCCGTTCTCCAGGAGGAAGCTCTTCGTCTTCATCTGGAAGTCGGTCATCTAGCTCTTCGAGTTCTTCGAGTGGTGGGAGAACTACCTCTAGTTCATCAACTTCGCGAGGCAGCCGTTCCTCTGGTTTCGGCTCTAGTTCAAGTTCTACCTCGTCCACAAGAAAATCGTCACCTATCTCCTACTCCGGCTCATCTCGATCCTCTACTTCATACGGTGGCGGAGGGGGAAGATCTAACACTGTCCCTGCTGGACAACCTTTTGCGGGGCGTATCCTGGGCGGAGGAACGCGCTCTCAGGTGTTTGGAACTCGGTGAGATCCTCCATATATCCGTTCCGTATCGGTGATGGCTGAGATGGCTTTCGCAGTGCCTATGGGAGTGGGTACCCTGGACTATCAGGCCGAGGGACAGCGGGAAGAAGCTTCCCCTTCTATTTCTGGCCTGTCGTTTGGGGTGGTACCGCGGGTGCTGGAGCGGGTGCATATCTTCATGCAAGCGAGGTATGTTCAGTCTTCTCTCCATTCTCTCTGGCGTATTGACGAAATCCTCAGTATGGCAATACGGACAACACCACACGTCCAGGAGGACCACTATACACGGCCTCATTCCAAGCAAATTCCGTTGATGCATCTGTCTTTCGTATAATGGGCGACAACAGTTCAGTAACCTCGCTTGTGACTGATCTCGCGACAAACTGTTCTTCTTACCTTTCGTCTTCGACACCACCAACGCCAAGCCCGTTCAATGCCTCAGATGTTCCAAAACCTGAACAAGCCATTCAGTATTACCGCGCCTCGACAATGGCCCTTACGTTGGATGGATATAATAATACCGCGGTGTATCAAGATGAAGGAGCAACAGACGTTGCTCTTCCCAGTATTGTTATTAACACGAGTGCCGTAGATGGAATGTTGTTGGTTTGCTTGAACGAGACCATTGGGCTCGCGGTCCCGTTGGTCGATGGATCGAGCGCGCTGCCTCACGTTCATAGCGGTGTTCTCTTTTCGCTAGGCGTGCTTTGGGCTTTCAGGATAGCCTTTGGGTGGGTATAGGCCACCTGGCTACGTATGTATTTATTCCGTGACTACGTCGCGACGTCCATTCTTTTTTATTATCAATCTTGCGCGATTAAATGTTGCCATTCCCTTCTTTGTACACCCAAACGGACCTTATAACCATGATACTTGAAAAATATATGTACAGAGTCTACGTACTGCTACACAGCTTCGACTCGAATCTTTTGCTCTGGATTCTTTCAAAATTAGGGCATCTGAGATTTAGGGAGTTGACAGGGGCTACTAAGACCACGTGTCGTGGTCACTTTAAGCCAAGCGCCCATCACCATGCCCTGCCCACCACGGTCGACCACTGCTCTGAGTAGCCCCTTGTTGCCAATATCATCGTTTCCCAACAATCTTACTCTTGAATATGATGGAAGAATGGTCCCATGGCTTTCTGCAAAGCGACCCCATGCGAATGTATCGCGCAAAGCGCGACAATTCCCATCGAACGGTTCAATCAAAGTATCATATCATCGGTTTCATTTCGTCAGGAACCTACGGCCGCGTATACAAGGCCCAGAGCCTTGGAGAAGACGCTAAAATTCATGCCATCAAAAAGTTCAAACCCGACAAGGAAGGGGATGTCGTGACATACACTGGGATCAGCCAAAGTGCTATCCGAGAAATCGCGGTGAGACTGGCTGGGCGGCAAGGTCTTTTCGCGTGCTGACCAGTTCAGCTGAATAGGGAAATAGAACATGATAACATAGTCGCGCTGAAGGAGGTCATTCTCGAAGACAAGGCTATCTATATGGTCTTTGACTATGCTGAACATGATTTCTTGGTGCGTTTCACCCGCACATGCTCACTTCGCGCGAAACTCACGAAGGGGCGTAGCAAGTCATTCATCATCATTCTCAGACGCTACGGAACAACATCTCTATCGCTGTCCTCAAATCACTGATATACCAACTTTTCAACGGCCTTGTTTACCTTCATTCATGCCACATTCTTCACCGTGATCTCAAACCCGCTAATATCCTCATCACGGCATCTGGTGTCGTCAAAATTGGTGATTTAGGTCTAGCCCGACTGATTTACCAGCCGCTCCAACCTCTGTTCGCGGGAGACAAGGTCGTGGTGACGATTTGGTACCGTGCACCTGAGCTTTTGATGGGAGCGAAGCACTATAACAAGGCCATCGATTGCTGGGCGGTTGGATGTGTCATGGCAGAACTGGCTGGTTTACGACCAATTTTCAAAGGTGAAGAGGCGAAATTAGACTCTAAGAAGAATGTTCCCTTCCAGCGGGACCAGCTGCTTCGTATTTTCGAAGTCCTTGGAACACCTAAAGGTAATATCCTCCCTTTTCTCTGCTAATGCGTCTGCGCTCATCCCCATCACCCACAGAGAGTGACTGGAAGGATATGGTTCATATGCCTGAATATGCAAATATGAAACGGCTCGACCAGTGAGTTGCGATTCCTTCATGATTTCGTCCATGATGAGGCTGATGATGCCCAGGTATAAAGGTCACCTCAGTGAATGGTCGATGTCACGACTTCGTAGTCGCAACGGCCATGAGCTCCTCGCCGAGCTCTTCCAATATGATCCAGATAAACGACTGACGGCGCGTGCGGCCCTGGACCATGCATGGTTCGCGGAAGACCCGAAGCCGACATGGAAGTAAGTGCTCTGCACCTTCCACACGCGGGCATTGACGACCTTCGCTTTCGTGACATCTAGCGCCTTTCAGTCAATCGCAGCCCACCAAATACCTCCGCCGCGTCGAATTACTCAGGACGATGCTCCCTCCATGGTACCGATGGCTTCACAACAGGCGCACGCAGGTCATGCTCAAGCGAATGCGTTCCAATCGCAGTCTAAACCTGGAAGCTCTGCTAGCTTCGCCAGTCTCAGTGGGGGAGGTCAGTACCAAGGGGGAGGAAACGGTTCCAGTCGCAAGAAGGCTAGGATGGGATGACGTACCAGACGGATGTGAGGATGTCACATAGCATGATATTGAATTGTACCTTCATCGTACTGGGGATCGCCATCAGTGCGATTCAACTGCAAGCCCACCCACGACCCCACTCATTGGGTACATTTGCCTACATTGCTCTGATGACGGCTTCTCCAAGGCACATGTGTTCCGGTCAGGACCCATGTGGATTATGGAGGCCAAAGGAAGCTTGGTACCTGGCTCAAGTCGAAGGCGACATCATGAGTTCTATTCGCGCGTTAAGGCTCTTTGTGAAGTTCACGAGAGGGTTATAAATGGAGAAATGGTATGTGCATACGACACACTCAAGCGCAAATGTTGACATGTTCATTTTTGCAACTTCAAGATCATCTCTTATTCATCCTTGAGGGATCATTATATGCCCCAGTTATCTTCGTTGACGACGAAAATTTGTGCGGATGCTGTGCGTCCAGCTTCATCCTCATTCTGCAACTTCTAGACATTGATGATCTAGTGCTCCTAGGTTTGCTATCAATCAGTGGTATCTGCCCATTTTAATGACACACGACACTAGCACTGGGCCACCATGTGATCATCTACCAGTCCTCGGCAACCAAAGGTAGCCTGTTAAATGTTTCCCTCCGGAGGCACCAGCCCTGCATGATGTATCTTGGTACACCATCTTTCTAGCGAGTCATTCAGGGAAGCTGATAGCGATAGGTTATAAACCCGATCGCTGTCGTGTGCTTCTAGTTGATGTCCTGGTATGTCTTCTTTTAGAGGTTTCAGAGGTTTCAGTGTTCATATCGTCCCTTCTTAGTCGTTCTGTCAAACGACCATATGCATCGGAAGGGCCGTTATGTCCTATCAGCGAAGGCTTAAACGGCTACTACTAGCTGAAAGACAACAGATTATGGCAAGAAGATTGCCTCCAACATATTCCCTTGGTATGTCAAACGGAGGCATTACATTCCGAGAATAAATACCCTTCAAGTCGCGGAGGAACTGTTTTCCGCTGTCCCCATAATGTGCGTCGAAGTCAGCTTCATTCTTGTGTTCTACACGCACATAGGTTTATAGTACTACAGGCACACGCGATACCAGCCGCATGGCATTATATTCGCCATGCTTTTCCTCGCAGATGTCTTTGGTCGGCTTTCTCGCCGTAGTCCTCGGTGAGAGTCGCTGCACTCAGCCATTCCTGCATATCAGCATATGGTTCTAGCCCGCATGACAACATCAACGCCTATCTTCATTGTCAAAGGAAAGTATGGCTTGGGCCTGCAATGGTTCCGCATGTGCTGGCTTTCTGGCTTAGACTCAGGATCTAGCGTATGTGGCTCGCGAGGTACGGTGTTCAAGAGAAGTACGAACACCGATTACTGAGAATTATGACCCACATGGGCTTCCTTGCCACCTTTTTCGACTGGTATAAAACCCATTCCTTTGCGATGGCAGAGCGTCAGACAACTATCGGTCTCTCCTCTGTTCCATCTCGCCTTCGCTTCTCAATTCCACAATGGTCGCCTTCAACAAGTTCTTCACAACTGTTTTCCTCGCTGTCGCCTACGCTTCGGTTTCCTCTGCCGTTCCTTACGATGCAAGCATGAAGCACGCTACCCATCGTGTTAGAGAAGTCGGCCGTGGTTTGAAGGTTGAGGCCTACCATCCCGCGACTTCATACTCGGTAAGCTCTCTCCACCACTTCATATCTCACCGACTGATCACTCAATTTCACTTTGATGTAGACCTTTGGCGAAGGTGTCGAAGACGGACTTAACTTCAGAGCTTTTGGTGATCTGAAGTCGAAGACCCTGGCTGCCGTTCGTCAACGCCTCGGCGTCGACGAGCGCTCCATCGACTATAAATCTGGATACTCTCAGAATTCTGGGTCTTACGGTTACGTCAAGCAGAAGCACAATGACATCCCCTTCGCCAATGCTGTTGCCAACGTCGCTTTCAAGGATAACAAGCTCGTTGCCTTTGGCTCCTCCTTTGTCAAGCCCAGTACGTCCTCCCCACTTCACATCACTAACAAAGCACTGATATTTACATTTTGCAGAGAACATCGCTGCCTCATCTCCTTCTCTTCCCCTTTCTCGAGCAATCTCAATTGCTGAGGCGGCTCTCAATGGCAAACACAACTCCTACCCACCTTCACTTGAATACTACGCGAAACCTGACGGCTCGGCTGCGCTCACCCACGTCATTCAGATCCAAAACGAGACGGAAGATACCTGGTTCGAAGCTTTTGTGGATGCTCATACCGGGGATGTCCTCTCAGTCACTGACTTCGTTGCTGAGGCCTCNGGTTAGTCGGACTTTTTGATCTATTCAACTGAACCTCGCTAATCCATTTTATCCTTAGTACTACGTCCTTCCAATCGACCGCATGGTCGTCCCCGAANGGTCTTGAGACTGTTGAGGACCCTCAGAACTCTGTCGTGTCTCCTCTTGGATGGCATAATGACGGCAAAATCGAGTCTAACAGCACAACGTAAGCATACTCGGTCACTTCCAGGCTAATCACCCCCCTGATTCACCTATCTTCAGTGGCAACAACGTCGTTGCCTATAAGGGATCGCAATCCTCCCTATCCACGCAAACCTCTGATGGACATAACTTCATCTATGAATTTGATGTCGCTCTCGAGCCCACCGCCGGACAGAATCTCGATGTTGCCCGAACCAACGCCTTCTACGTATCGAACATGATTCACGATATCTCCTACTTGTACGGCTTTACCGAGAAGGCTTTCAACTTCCAGAACGACAACTTCGATAACGAAGGAAAGGGCAACGACAGGGTCCTGATGAGCGTTCAGGATGCTTCCGGTACGAACAACGCGAACTTCGCTACCCCGGCCGAGTGAGTTATCGTTGCTTCAGTGGCCTCGGACTTCCTCGCTGACCATTGGTTACACAGTGGTCAATCTGGTCGCTGCCGCATGTACTTGTGGACCATGACCACGCCTCGTCGCGATGGTTCTCTCGAAAATGACATCATCGCCCATGAACTCACTCACGGTCTTACCAACCGAATGACCGGTGGTGGCACTGGTCGATGCCTGCAGACCACTGAAGCTGGTGGTATGGGTGAGGGATGGAGCGACGCATTCGCTGAGTAAGTCGCTTCGTCCTATCCTAATCTGTCTTCAACTCAACTCGATCTTTACAGTTGGCTCTGGCAGAAGGATGGCGAGATCAAGGACTACAAACTCGGTTGGTATGTCTACAAGCCAGAGGGTATCCGCAAGTACCCGTACTCCACTGACCCGTATGTTCATCCTATCTCCCTTCCCTCATAAGCTGAACTCTGCTCAAGGGCCGTCAACCCCTTGAAGTACTCCAATGTCAAGGGGAACTATGCCGTACACAGCATCGGTGAAGTCTGGGCCAACATGCTGCACAATGTCCACGCCGCTCTCGTCAAGGAGCACGGTTACTCTTCCACGGCTTTCACGAACCCCAACGGTACGGAAGGTAATGTCGTCTTCATGAAGCTGTTTGTCGGGGCTTTAGCTCTTCAACCATGCAACCCAACTTGTGAGCCCGCCCCTCCATCTCTGCTTACGCCAGTACTCATCAATTGCGTGATTGATACAGTCGTTCAAGCCCGTGATGCTTGGTTCCAAGCAGACAAAGATTTGTATGACGGAATCCACACCTGCTTGATCTGGAAAGCATTCGCGAGCAAGGGCTTGGGTGTCAAGGCAGAGAAGTTCAACAACGACGAGACAATCCCGACTGAGTGCGGGGGCGAAATCATCCTCAGCCCCGATGGTGGCTACCTCTAGATTCGCTTCTTTTTGATAACGTATAGGAATCTACGCTTGTCCNTTTTTTATCTCATTCGCGCAATTGTAACACTAGGCAATTCTTTATACAAGTATTTGACTCGAAGGCTCCCTTCGTTGCTTCTTTTTTACTCGGATACTTGGATCTGCAAAGGATCTTTTCGGTATTTCCAACACTCACCATTTGTCGTGGAGGTTTTGGCGAACCCTTCCAGATCAAACAAATACACATTTGTTCTCATCGTTGAGAACATCTACCGCACCGGGCTGATACTGCCGTTGAAATTTCTGATGCAAAATCAGCGTTCCTTCGTACATGACTCCGAGATGGTTGCCTAGGTCGACTTCTGCTCCGGTTTTATCTGAGCGACACACGAACCTATCTCCAGTCCTAAAGCCATGCAACAGCTCCTTCAGATCCAGGAGTTCAACGCGATTCTAAGTAGGCATGCCACTCGCAGCTCTTTGGGCTCGCATTCTGTCAATGGTTGCGTCGACTCTCATGCCGTGATCTCTGTGGGGAAGAAGACGATGGAAGAGCTGGAGAACATTGACCTTCGCCGGCAGCTAGCAATGGTCGGACGGTCCTTTCCTCACAGCAATGAAACCCGGAAGAAGGACATGCCAGAAAAGTATCTACTGTTGTTGGAATTGACGCAGTATGTTCCTCACGCAACTACTTCACCCTCTTAACGTTCTAAACTCTTGACCTAGCCCAAATCCACGGTACCCGCTTGCCGTTCAGCGGCATGCCCTCAACATTTTAGTGACACAGATGTACCTAGGCCACACGCAAATCCTAGCAGATGCTCTTGTCTGTATGCCTCCGCCAGATATCAAGAAGCTTCTCGCACGGCTAATTCAACCCCATGACCCCAACCGTGAAGAATTGCCCGGATACACTCTGCTTGATGATTTTGACTTCAATGCTCCCAACCTCACGCACTTGATCACGTTTCTCACCCATGCCGCTCTCCTCAGCCCGCACCATTGCTATGCGCTGTTTCAAGGTGGAATGATGGACTTGCTTCTATGCATCCATATCTACACGCCTCCGAATTCGGTCTATGGAGAATGCGTGCGGGAGGCTTGTCGGAGGTTGGCTCCCTGCTTTGATGAATCACGCTGCGAGGAATTTCGAGAACATCCGTTTTATGCCCTAGCGATATCCGGTGACATACAATCAAGGCAACTAGCCTTTGGGTCCTCTGGTGGCGAAGTCGACATTCCTCCTTATGAAGCCTGTGTCCTCCTCTCCGGTCGTAAGGAAGTCTGGTCTTCTATCCCCGACACAGTCCTCCATCGCGTCGCTGCCATTCAATCTATGTTGAAGGACACGATGAACTTGGAGTCTTGGGAGCTGTGGACCGCTTTGGTTGATCTGTTAGAGTTTGTGGAGTAAGTCTTCTGTCTCAGATCAGATTCACATCGGCGATTTTCAACTTCATTGATCGTCGCTGTCTTCTCTGTAGTTGGGGGACGTTCGGAACCCAAGTGACGTCGACGAGCTTCTCGATCTTGTGCAAAGCTGAATGGCCAAGGCGTCAGGATGTTCTGTCGGAAATATATGACAAGTATTTTACCGTGCTGGATCCACATCGTCGGTCAGACGTCCTTCGGTGCTTGGTGAAGATATCAAAGAAGCCCTTGTAAGTTGAACCATTGCTTCCTAGTCCTCATAAAAAGCTGATCCGTTACAGTGAACGACCAGATGATCCGAACGAACTTCATGATGACTTACAACGCCAACGAAAGCCCCGAAAGGCTATCGTCCATCGCATGATCCCTCTCTTCTGCACCCTGGCGCTGAGCAATGAACAAAGTCGCAAAGATTTGATCAAGGCAGGCGTCGTTCAGCTCGTTCAGACTATTGCGCATCCAGACATTTCATCTCCCTTCTTCGCTGAGGATGAAGAATATGATTTCTCCGAGACGTTGAGGTTCTGGGGGCTGTCAAGGAGAGATGAGACTGCGGCTGAGAAGATCCATACTGCGGTAGAAGTATTTTCAGTTGTTGCTACTAATAGTTCGTAATTGGATCTGTTTGGTGTGACCCTCGATTATTTCCATTTTCGTAGTTGAACACCTACCACGAACATGCACACCGGTGATGCCACCACCCATCCTCTCTATCTACCAGAGATACTCCAGATCATACTTGGATACTCTGGAAATCCCCTCAATCTTGCCCTTGTCTGCAAGACTTGGTCTGAGTTCGCTTTGCCGCTGATATGGGACGCCATACCTTTTCGTTCACTTCTTGCCTTATGCTCTCAGGCGAATCCTGACGGAGATCAACCAGGTCACCAAGTGGTATGTTCATCCTCTCCTTCATTCCTCAACGATTTTCCCCAAAGGTCTGCCTAGATTTTCGACAAAATTTCCCGGTACGCCTCGATGGTCCACGACCTGGAGATATCAGAGGACTTCACCATGTGTCAATGGCAGCCGACCATTGCACAGCTCTTAAACCCCCTTCGACCTTATCAACTCTTTCCCAACCTCCGCCGTATCCGTATCCTTACATCTCTTGAGCCTCGGGACATGGACACTCTCCGATGTCTCATACACTCCAATGTCACCGACTTGGAATTAAAATTATTCGAAGTCCCCCCTACCCAACTTCTTGAGGCGATATCAGAACGAATGCCTGAACTGGGGACTCTGGTATGCGACTACTCAAAGATGGCCCGCCAATACCTCCCCCCTTCCACGGAAGCATTGGCGAGGATGTTCAGCGGTTTACCCCGGTTGAAATTCGTTTCAATACCAAAGGCTTGGGCCAATGAAGATATTCTAAACGTCCTATCGCAATGCCAGCATCTCTACTCTTTGCGCTTCACCTTCACGCCCGGTACAGGCCTTGGTCAGTTTGAGACATTGCCAGAGTCTCTTCCCGATGGCAGCTTCCCGGAACTTCGCATGCTTGACGCCTTCGCGCCATTCCACAAGGCAATCTCATGTTTTTCACCGTCCGGAGCAATCCCACATCTGCGTTCCTTGAACATAGTATCCCTCCAAGAGCCTGCTCAGCAATTGCGGTTGCTGGTCGAGGTTCTTGCTTCTCGCTATTCCCATCTTTTGTTTCTCCATCTTAGCTCTTTCACCCCTACCTCCCATTGCTCCGATGAACTGCTTCGTACGATGGATTCACTACGAACCCTTACTGCCTTGAAGCAACTCAGCATTCACCATGCTAACCTACTTGGGCTGGACGAAGGCCAGATAAGTGCACTGGGTCGGCAACTGAAGCAACTAGAGGTCTTAAGCCTCGCCCCGTCATGGGAATCGGAAGTTCTAGCCCCTCGCATCGGCATCCATTCGCTCGCGGAGTTGTCTCAGAGCTTTCCAAAATTGAAAGAGCTGCAGCTTCACCTCGATGTATCCGCTCAAGAATTCGCCTCTGTACGATCAGATCAGAAATTTCGTCGTTTGGAACGGTTGGATGTCGGCGGTTGGACTACGGTCACCAACGCTGCTGCTTTGGCCAAGTTTTTGGATGAGCTGCTACCCGATGGGTGTATATTGCCATATATACACCCGATACCTGCGGGTTGGTCAACGGTGGTTGATATGGTTGGGACAAGAAGGCAAATAAGACTTGGGACGCTTTGAAAACGTTGTGTTGTGTTGTTTGGTTGGCAGCCCCTCTCTCAATAGGGGTGACCTGTCATCCACTGCGTTGAACTGKTTTTTTTGAGGAGACACTGTCACTTACATCTTGTAAATAGCTCAGTTTTTCGCAAGAATTGTCATGGTATTGACCGCACCAAAGATCAATTGACCATATCAGGCTCTCCAACCGAGTTGGCTGGTATGCGTTTCCGACCTCTCATTGGTATCCCCTTCTGACCTCGCGTTTGCGCAAAACAGCTCATACCTATACACGCGAGCTCAAGGCTTTTTGAGTAGCTTTATAATTGAAGTGATGGTCCACACCTCATGAGTCAGTCCCAACAAGTTCACCCTAGAGTCTGAACTGTAACTTTCACGTTACTATACTGGACAAACCAAGGTACTCATGGAATTCGGATGAGCGAATATTTGAACATCTGGACCAAAACTGGACCTCACTTTTTGGTGGTCCAATCTGACAGTCTTCCCGATCTCCTCAGTTTTGAGTATTGGTACGGAGCCAACCATCATGCATCATGCATCATAACTTTCGGTCTCGATGTGAGCGTGATACTGCTGCGTATTGAACTACCATCCAATTGACAGAGATTACCATAGCCTCCATCTATCGCGCTCGCCCATTTTGCCTTTCCAACGGCATCATTGCCTCTGCTTGAGGTTGGTACATGTGCATCTTACGCCGCCGTTACGTGACAAAGTGACAAAGGGTCTATCTCGGTTGTAACACGTAAGATCATTCCTTGCGAATGAGTGGATGGAGATTTGAGTGGAGCCTGTCGGAGCGGTGGTCTATCGAGCCACAGATACGGGCTATCGCTGCCTCGGACATGACTACCTGGAGGTTCATCCATTGATCTGTGGTCCATTGCCTCCGCGTCACCGCCAGGTCACCGAGCGAACGTCTAGCTGCGCAAAGTGACTTGTGGAACGATCGAAACCCAGCGGTTCGGCGCAGTTTTCGGACGACCGCAACCAGAGGGCGATAGATGTTGAATGGAATTGCCCGAGCCAGTACCACACATTCACCTTCGTTTAACCATTCAACAGGTAGGAAGCATGTGGTCTCTATCAGTACGTACCGCGACATCTCATGATGCCATAGAAATGCGCAGCTCGAGAAAAGCGTGAACGCATTTATCCAACTTCTTGATCCGTAGCCATGACTCTTGGGAGGGAGTCCAAGAGTCGCCAAGATCTCAGCAGTCTGGGCCTCAAGGGAGGATTTCAGTTTACATCTTGGTTCAATACGGTGAGTGACAGGGCCTGGCCTCGTATTGATTATGATGGATACACCGTGTAAAAGTACGAATAAATATTTTACAAGATGTTTTTCTTATTTGTGAGGAATGTGGTGTGGTAATGGTAATGGTAGATCGCGTAAAACGTAAAACTACAACTATGTCCAAAGCCAACCAGGGGATGAGTTACAAAGAACAAAGGAGAATGAACTGCGAATGGAAAGCGAAGGACATACAACATTGACAAGTACATGGTGGTGAAAACAGATGGCGAAATGGTCTAGAGTAGTGAGTATTAGGTCCTTAAATTACGCTTTGGCAGGGATGTTCTCGCTGGAAGAGCCAGCGGATTTGTCTTCTTTGTCACCGTCGTATCGGATGTCCGAAGGTGAAGCTGCGATGACGTCTGAGGCCTCCTCGCCGTCGAACAATGCAGCGGTCTCTTCGAGAGTGCGGTTCTTCGTCTCGATGATGAAGAAGTATACAAAGACGGTTTCGAAGGCTAGCCAACAGCAGTATACAATCTATGAAATTGCAAAAATGAGCGGTGACTTGGGTCATTCAGAGATGGAGGCGTACATAGTATCTCCACTGGATGGCATCAAGGGCAACGGGGTTGACGTATTGATTGAAGATGATAGACAAAGATACCGAGAAGTTGAAGATCGTGAAGCCCTTCGCACGAATGGAGAAGGGTAAAATTTCGACCGTATATGATACGATGAGGGGCGTGAAGGCGAGACTGAAAGTGGGTCATGAGTAAAGTCGACAGAAGGAGACACCAAACAGACGCACTCATAAGAAGCGTAGAAGAGGAAGATGAACGCGATAACGGCGTGGGCCGCGGCATCGGTTCCATGAATAGCGAATTGAGCAGAGCAAACGGTTTGCATGGTGAAAAATATGACCATGCCAACGGTGGACGTCAGGAAGAGGATGCGGCGACCGATGCGTTCAACGAGGAAGGAGGCCAAAAGAGCCCAGGCCAAGTTCCAGATTTGAAGGATACCATTGATGAGAAGCTATGAGTGGGCACAATTAGCGAGGTCGACACTCTGTTAAGTCATCCTTACCTGGATGGTAGGGTCCGTGATACCAATGGAGTCGAACACTCTGTTAAGGTAGTAGGAAACAAGACCATTTCCGGACCACTGGGAGAAGAAGGCAAGAGCAACGATGATGCGCATGCGTCTCCTGTTTCCAGCAGTGCTGAAGAGGGATTTCCATCCAACGTTGGCAGCAACGGTGCGATCGAGCTCAATGGCGTTCTTGATTTCGTTAAATTCGTATTGAACGAGAGGGTCATTGCTGGTTTGATTGGAGCCGATGAGAAATAAATGAAAGAAGGCTATGGAGGCCACTCACGCATTGCCATCGGCATGATAATAAGCAAGAATCTTTAGAGCTTGATCTTCCTTTCCTTTGCTAACGAGCCAACGGGGCGACTCGGGTGCAAACCAGATAAGGAGGACCTGAGCGACGGAAGGAATACCCTGGAGAGCAGACGGAATGCGCCATGACCAGGTGTTGGGAATTCGGAAGGTACCAAAGGTACTCCAGGCAGCACTGTATATTCGTTGGGTAAGGAAGAGAGGTTTAGATGGCCGAGAAATTATTCCTACACGATCGCACCCGAATACCAGAGTGAGTTGTAGGTCGACGTGAGCGGGGCACGGTACGTAGGATATGAAATCTCAGTGACCAACATGGGCGCGGCTCCAGCTAACGTTTAAACCGTTAGTTTAATCCTCTGGGACGAAAAATAGGTATTACCAGCGAAAGTAAGTCCAAAGCCGATCAAAAAGCGAGCACCAATAAACATGCCGACGGATTGCGCAGCCGTTTGGATGACAGTGGCGATACACATGAGGGAGGCGCCAAGGAAAATAGCAGATTTACGGCCGAGACCGTCAGAGATATAGGGAGAGAAGGGGTAGGCGGCCAGACTTCCAATATTCTTTTTTACATTCGATCGATCAGACGAATACAAGGATGATCGAAGGGAGCAAGCTTACTTGGATAGCGTTTAGGAGGCCCAACATGCCGCCTGATGGTCTGTTGAAGTAGTCCCTCCACTGAGGGAGGGATTGAAGACCGTTCATCATACTTCCATCGTATCCATTCGTAGAAGAGGTGACAAGGCTAAGGGGTAAGCGCAATAAGTTTCCATGACGCGTGTGAGCCAATACGGGCTATTTACAGAAGGAAAATCCAGGCGTTCAGGATAATAATACTAGATATTTGGTCGTTCGTGAGTAGCTGCAAAAACCAGTTTTTGGGAAGTAATAGGACACACCGCTTATTGTTATACCACGTCCGCCGTGGGTCGATGAGATGGGCGTATCCGCCGTCGTTACCAGCATGAACTGCTCCTCCAGCACCCATGATGAGGATATAGTGGTGGGATCAACGAGGAAGTGGGGAAATGTGAATGATAACCTATCAGCGAGGAAGCCATGATGGTCTTTATAAACTCCTTCGAAGATACGGGGAATCCGATCTCTGACAGGAAAAAAATCAATTGACACCAATGTTTTCTCGTGAGATTCTCCGCCAATTCTCCTAAACTTCTGGAGGCGCAAGCAGGCTACTGGGATCGGGTCTTCCTTGTCGCGTGTACCTATGTTCTGGATGGAGGAGGTCGACAGGCGACGCTTAAAGCCGGTTCCCACGGTAAGCCTGACGGACAGAGAGTTGAAAGTGAGGCAGGTTATTAAACCCATGTTTCCTGAGCCACTCGATCGTAGGTGACGAGGGTGAAGACTTTGGAGGTTAGGGAAAACGTAGAACTTGCATCCGAGTGACGATTACCGAAAGCATCGAGCGGTGATAAGAGAGAATGGGGATGAGTACATCGAGAGAGCCGGTATCAGACTGGCACTGGGGAGGGACCTTCGCCTACGAATTTGGACCTCCGCAGGTTTCGCCGAGCAACTACTCCTGGGCATTTATTGCTTGTGACGGAGCGTCAAGATAAAAATGGCTAAGACCCGAATCGTGGAGGCGGGAAGCGGATCTGAAATAGGCAAAGTCGGCTATTGGCTTGGCCATTCTGGAATCCGAGGCCCAGTTTCAAGTGCGGACTTGACGTCGCCTACAGACCATGGATGAGCGCCCAGCAGACGGTCGACAATTGCACGGAGGCTGTTCATATGTTAGCCATCCATAAGCCCTCAAACTATCGTGCGGGCCCGAGTCTTATCGCTCGTATCTCGACGATCCCACACGTTTTCATGATACATCGGGGTATTGGCATTGATCATGAATGGTAGTGGCTTGAATGATGTAGATTGAGCGCAACAGGTGGAGCTTATGGGTGGGGATTAGAAGATTCGAAGGAGGTCGCAGGGGAAATATCGGGGAGCTTAGGTAAATGAGAACTTGTGCGCAAACCGGGATATACGGAGGGTTCTTGATGAAATGAAGTAGAGTTAAAGCGGTGTGATGGCGTACATGTGGGATGCATTGACGCTACACAATCCAAGCAAGGACATTGAAGGGGATGTCCAACCACCAAAGCACCCATGGGAGAACGCAGAAGGACGACGGGCGCTGATCAAACCGATGGAGCGATTTCCGTTGTTTCAACGCAGAAGCCACCTAACGGGGACATGATAGAAATCCGAAGCAAGAAGGGGCCTCTGAGAATCGGGGTAACGATGACGGTGCTGGCAGCGAAAGCTTCATTCGGAGAGAGGACGTGATTCGAAGAGTTTGACCGTTTGAACCTAGTCAATCGTACTCCGGAGTCTTCCCAGTGAGTGTACCATTCGCGATAAGGCACCACAAATTCAACCGAAGTCGGTGTAAAATGTTATCAGTGGCATTAACGTCGGGATTTGAGGAGTGTGATTACGGTCGAAAGCGTTCCAATGGAGTCCGAGAACGCGCTCTCTGAAACAGAGTTGACAACGAAGATTATGCGGCGAACACAGGAACCTGAAGCCCATGGGAAACACCCAAGGTACCCATCCACTCCCCGTCCGACTCGGTGGTGCCATCCATATCGATGATGTCGAATCTAAGGCTACAAAGAGTACGAAGTCTTCGATAAAAGTATTCCAAGTAATCCCCCTTCGAGATGACGCGACCTAGACGTTGGAAAAGGATGGTTCGACATGCAGATTGGCCTGGATGGGAGGCAACGACACGAGGGGCCAGAAGAACATCGGTGGCAGTAGGCAAGGTCCCGGGGATGGTTGGCCACCGATGTGGGGGAGAAGCTAACCGTGCTCCGGTGAAAGAGGCATGTCCAGGTACGGCAATCATGGTGAGTAAAAGTCCGGAGAATTTTTGCAGTGAACAGGGCAGACATGAACATGTATGTACATGGCCACTATAATCGGGTTGAGTGGACTGAATTTCGATTTTTATGCCTCTTGAAACCTTGAAGACCGTTTGAAACCGCAGTAAAGATAATGGTCCCGTAGAGTCAAGGTCTCGAGCACGATGGACACATGGGGTCTTCAGTCCAATGGCGGCAGAGGATTTCCCATCCCCCAAAGACTCCATATGGTGCCCTCAGAACGCGACCTGCCTTGACCGATGAGCATTATATCTTCCGCTGATACCTTCGGCTACAAGAACTCACAGTACGACAAGGCCCAGAATGTCATGCACCTGAGCTGCATCTTCCAAGTTCCTACGTGTGTTCTCGGTGCGCTCGTACTACATAGTGAGTCATTCAGAGCATACTTGAGTCTGGAGCGATTATAAGAGCCAGTTCGACTGCGCCTCGGGATTCATCGTTTTCCATCATTGCTAGTCGTCGTGGAGTTGAAGCGTTGAAGGAAGGTGGTTCTGTGTAACGCCTCTAGAAAATGGAACATGGCGGAGTTGCACCGACGTGACCACTGGACTAACCTGTCCCACTGATCCAGAGCGTGTTACAGATCGACCAGTACCCGCTACCTCGGGATGAACCACGTCCCGGGCCGGCCATACCTGCCTATTCTGGCTGTAACCGTTACATTCTGCAATGAACGGGCTCATGGTCACAGGCGCCCACCAGGCGCCCAGGCAAGGAGTCGCGTTCAGTGGACCCGCCGATAAACTGAAGGAGATATGTAGAGTAAAAAAAACCGCTAAATAATACAGAAAACAAAGGGCAAAATATAAACCACAAGATTAGGCCTTCTCGTCACTAGCATCGTCCTTCACATCCGTGATAACTGCATCCTCATCAATCCCTGGCGCCTGGATGGTCTCATCTTCTCCATCGAAAAGCGCGGCCGTCTCCTCCAGGGTGCGATATTTTGTTTCCACAACGTAGAAGTATAGGAACACGAGCTCGAACAATATCCAGCAGCAGTAGACGAGCTATTGAGTGATGAGCGAAAGCATTGAAGGCAGAAGGAAATGGACGGACATAGTATTTCCATTGAATGGCGTCTAGGGCCACCGGGTTAACATATTGATTGAAGATCAGCGATAATGAGATCATGAAGTTGAAGACCGTAAAGCCTTTCGCACGTAAATGGAATGGAAGAATTTCAACCGTATAAGATACGATCAAAGGCGTAAAGGCAAGGCTAAAAACAAAAACAAATCAACTCCGCTCCGCTGAGATGAAGCCGGGCAACTTACTCGTAAGCGGCGTAAAACAGGAAGATGAAAGCAATAACGGCATGAGCGGCTGGTTCTGACTGATGTATGGCAAATTGAGCAGAGCAAACGGTTTGCATCGTGAAGAAAATCAGCATTCCAATGGCCGATGTAAGGAAGAGGAAACGTCTTCCTAGACGATCGCAAAGAGCGGAGGCGAGTAGGGCCCATCCAAGGTTCCATATTTGGAGGATTCCGTTGATCAAAAGCTAAGATGCGTCGCTAAGTAACCCTCACAGCTTCATTCAACTGCAAAATGCTTACTTGGATGGTGGGATCCGTGATGCCGATGGATGTAAAGACCTTGTTGAGGTAGTACGAAACCAATCCGTTCCCACTCCATTGCGAGAAAAAGGCGAGAGCGACGATGATACGCATGCGCTTCCTGTTACCTGGTGTGGCAAAGAGAGTTTTCCAGCCAACTTGAGCGGCTACAGCTGAATCAAAGGACAGAGCCGACTTGATTTCCGTGAACTCGTATTGAACGAGGGGATCATTGCTGTAAGAGGTGAGATAAGAATATGTACATCTACAGAAGAAATGGACTCTGACATGTCTCCGTCAGCATGATAATAGGCCAGCGTCCTCAGAGCCTCATCGTCTCGTCCCTTGCTCACGAGCCATCTTGGTGACTCGGGAGCAAAGAGGATGAGGAGAACTTGAAGTGCGGCGGGAACACCCTGAAGTGCAGATGGAATGCGCCAGGACCAAGTGTTGTGGACTTTGAAGGTACCAAAGGTACTCCACGCAGCACTATCAGGGAACGAGCGTAAATACACTGGGACAGATACGACGAGGCTGAAGTGACGTACACAATCGCACCGGAATACCAAAGGGAGTTATATGTTGATGTGAGGGGAGCGCGGTGGGAGGGGTAGGCAATCTCCGTTACCAGCATAGGTGCAGCGCCAGCTGATGTTCTAGCATTAGAAGGACGATCAAATGAAGAAACGCAACTTCGTTTACATACCAGCGAAGGTCAGGCCGAAGCCGATCAAGAACCTGGCGCCAATGAACATTCCAACAGATTGAGAAGCAGTTTGTATAACCGTCGCGATGCACATGATGAAGGCGCCAAAGAAGACAGCTTTTCTACGGCCAAGACCATCGGCAAGGTATGGCGAGAAGGGGTAAGCTGCGAGGGAACCGATGTTCTGATGGCGTATGGGATGTGATGAGCACGCAGAAGTAAGCGCGTTGAAAGAAAATGGAAGCTCACCTGGATGGCATTGAGCAAACCCAATTTACTCCCGGTCGGCTCATGGAAATATGATGTCCATTGAGGAAGAGATTGAAGACCATTCATCATACTTCCGTCGTAACCATTGTTCGAAGAGGTAATGAGACTGGTGGGGTAATATTGAATGAAAGTGAGAAATTCCAAGCATAGCGACCTACAGAAGAACGATCCAAGCATTGAGAGCAATCAAGCTATGAAAGAACGGGTAAGTCAAGATATTTACAGCCTAACTGGGAGGCAGTGCGTACCGTCTGTTGTTATACCACTTTCTCCTGGGATCAATCAAATGGCCATATCCAGCGTCAGCACCACCAGCGACCGCAGCACCGATGCCCATGGTTATGGAGAGCGAGGAGGGGTCACAAAGCGAAGAATGGGCGAGGGGGTTCTCAAGAGGAAAGCAAAGAGAACGGCTGTCAAAGGAGTAGCAGCAGCTGGGGAAAGCCGCAAACGTTTCCCCACATTATATACCATACCGGAACATCCATATAAGCATAAGCCTAAAACCAGTCGTGCCCTAGGCGGCGGGGGAAACGAGAAGTGGAGGAAGTGTGGAATGATGAGAGGTCCAGAGAACTTGTGCTTCACGCTCTAAAAATAACAACGAGCATGTCATTTGATCAAAAACGCGCTGAGGAGTCCCCTTTCGTTTGGAAGTTTGTGTCCCATCGTGAGATGAGCGGAGGTAACTGGGGTAAGGTATAATTAGAGGGGGCGGCCGTGCGAATGGGAATCTATATGAAGGACCGATAGGCCTGGGATCCAGGTGTGATAGACACTGCGACATTCCGAGGGCGGAAAGCGGGCTGATCTTCACTGTTCGAAGACGGCTCCAGAGTGAAGTCGGCCAGAGACGATGCGGGGTGTTCCTGGGAGCGGGCGTTTGCATCACTTCGAATTGGAGTATTTCTCGGTCTCCATTTGCATCAGAAAGCGATAGTCACGGAAATATACTCCGAGGTGCGTCCGAGTTGACACTATCAATATGAACAACGGTGCATTGTTATCACTGCTCGACAAAAANCGTCAGGCGTGCCTTGGATGTTGCCCATGGGAGTACTTTGAAACGAGGACATCGAGAACTTGATGTAAGGTGGTGGAGAACCTGGAAGAAGCTCGACCGAGGACTCAAAGCGGAAGATAAGCTCGAAGCCTTGATGTTAACCTACATAAGAAAAGTATCCACTTATGTAATTGAGGCGAGGAACTTACTTCCTTTGCACGTACTCACATGAGCGAAGGTCGGGTTCAGGTGTCTCCAACAGTAGGTCGAAAAAGTTTTCAAGAAACCTTGATCAGGGCTCAGATAGACTACCGAGATGAGGCAAGGAGGCAGCTCCGCGTGGTAGCGGTCATGGGGTAAAGTATACGGCGAAGATTCATCAATGTCCATTGCAAGGTCTTGAGTTACTGTTTGACTACTGCAAGGACTTAAGATAAGTTCGTAGCAAGTCCAACGCCTTGTAACGGTGCGATATGGTGTTTTTCTGCTCCTTTGGCATTTCGGCATATCTATCCGCACCATAACGTTAGCCTTCGTATACCACATCATTTGAAGATGGGTTACCCACGTCAGTCCAGTCCCAAGTGGCTCAAAACACGCGTCCCATCCGAAATTTTTCGGACCTCGGGCAGGTACTAGTGTCCCATCTGTACGGCCCTCAAAAATGATCGGCTCAGTTCCTAAACGTCAGAGTGAATAAGATGTAAGATTGAGATTTGGGGAGAAGAAAGCCTGCCTGGTCCAGCCGAATACGCGAACGTGCACAGGGCCCACGCCTCTTTTGTGGGAAAGCCATCGAGCATCGTGTTCAATCCATCGTGTCCGAGAGAGGCAAGGAAATATTTGATGTACGGTCCTGGAAGCCCATTCATTGCCTTGAAGCAAAGCGCAGTATCTTCTGTTATACACGGTCCTCCGATCTGGGGTAAGGATTCGTCGGTGCGTGTGTGAGTGGACGAGTCATTGAACGAACAAGTTCTGCTGCGCGTTTACATTTCGCGATGGCCACGTCCTGCGTAGTTCCCTGTACTTCGGGGACTACATACAAGCCACGTTAGCCTGTTCGAAAGCAAGTTGAAGAATCCTGAACTCACTGTCCAGTTCTTGTGAATCGATTTCGATGGCCTGAGGCCCCGATGCGAGGATGGCTCTCACTTCTTTGAGTTTGTTGGCATTTCCAGTTACAAAAACTAAGACGCTAACATTGTAAGCCTTGTATCCAGAGCTCCCTGGTGAAATAGCTTACTGAGCTTCCCCGACATCGTGATGTGTGATGGTGGATCGAGTTGGGAATCTTGGGATCGAGAAAGATTTGTGGGCGCTTAACACGAGGCGCTGGCTCTCTTACTCGCTTCCTGATCGGACGCCAAGTTGCAGTGACAAGTGCTAGTGACCAGTTGACCGCCCATCATCTTTGTTCATGATCGATGGACGCGGAAGCGATACACCAGACATGTCCCACATCGCAGGAAACGCGTCCCCCGAGATAAAGGCCGTCATTGCCACTCCAATGTGGTTTGAGCAGGTCCAAAACAGCTTTGGCGTGACCATCTTCAAGAGAATAAACGTAACCGAGGTTTCTATCGTCCCAAAAACTGACGAGCCTCTGAAGAAGGAAGCTCGCGTCATATGTGAACTGGAAGTGTCGGAAGGTACGTTGGTTTGCTTACTATGACTCCTCTTCAATGGTGGTCTCAGAGTCGTTGAATGTCAGACATGCTCAACGGAGGAGGAAAGATTCATGGAGGCTGTTCGGCTACTCTTGTTGACTTGTAAGTCGTTGGAACTGCATTATTGTATCCAACGCTCACTCTTCACAAAGATGTACTTCATACGCCCTTCTGGCATACACCATGGGTGTACTGGGAGACCCTGCGATCAGTGTCTCACAGGCCATAAACATGGTCTACCATTCACCCGCGGAGCTGTGAGTCCATCGACAAGCTGGTCACGCAATAATTGCTGATTGAAACCTTCAACAGAGGTGACAAGCTCAGAATTATCAGCACCACCATGTCGGTAGGTGCGAGAACTATGACCGCACGCTGCGAGGTCCGTAATATATCTCCCGAATTAAAACCATGAATCCCAACTGCTGCTGATGGATAATTCATATATACATAGCTGTGGAACGACACGCACCATAGGTTGGTAGCATCTGGCATCCAAATCACGATGCTACCCTCGTCACCTAAAGCGAAGTTATAGGGCGTGGTCAATATTTACCCTCATAAATATTGTTGTCACGGTCATGTGGCTCGAGGGCCAGGCGGGCAGTTCGCAAGAACGCATCGACGGGGCCGGATTCCGAAAGTGGGATAGGCATACTCATTTTGCATACCAACGTATCTGTATCTTCGTAAGCACACACATTCTCAGGTTGCTCTTCGGAGGTTCACCTCGCACTTTGCGTGGTCCAAGTTACTTGCCGTTGACACCAAGTTGACACAGTGAAAGGCTTGGTGTCTCGAGGACCAAGGTAAGGACAAGTTTGGTTGCTGGGCAAGCATGGCGTGAATCGTGGAAGTAAGAAGACAAGATGATCTCGGAGCGATGGTCCGCAGGATGTCCATGCTCCGAAGGTGAGATCTTCGGCGCGGCACGACAAGGAGACAACTTAGCCGTACCGACGGAAATAAGAACATACGTCGCAAACAGAAGAGTAGAAAACACGACGACATTGACATCGGCTGGGATTCAAAGGACCGAAATCTCACCGCGAGGTTCTTGGTATTCTGGCTATCTTCGCATTCAAAGATTGGCGGAGACTATGAGTGGTCATTCGGTCAAACGAAAATGCATTTTCAAGCGGTACTCGAACGGTAATGAAATGCTCGATCGCCCTCATGCCTCATGCAATGGGAGGTCCGAGGTAGATACAGTCCGAATGTTTGAGACGAAGTACGGTCTTTGTGCCGAACAAGATAGAGAGCGAATCCTCCAACAGAAAGGATTGGCAGCGGACCCGAGGCGCAGGAGAACATGACGCAGACCACTCCTAGTCGTACCGCCTCCGTCTGGGTGACCTTGATCGAGACCTCGGTCGTCCACCACGTCCACCACGGCCGCCTCTATCGCCTCTGTAAGGTGGAGGAGATTCACCTCTCCGAGGAGGGGGAACCCGACGATCGAAGTCACTGCGTCCGCCACGTCCACGACCACCAGCTGGAGGCGGCGGAGCATTCGAGTCACCCCTCCAATGACCTCCTCCCCGACCTGGGGCTGTAGAAGCAGTAGCACCTCCCCATCCACTATCACCTCTCCCCTTCCAACCATTTGACTGGGCCCCAGCCCCACCAGCACCCTTTATGGACAGCTCCGTCGGCATTGTGACATTCTTGGGCAATAGGACAGCAACGAGGAGGTAGTCTCCAGGTACGAATCGGAGCTCATCGAGGCTTCGTTCCTCTTTCTCTCGTGCTGACGGCTCTCGGATTTCATGGTCTTCATCTTCCAACAAGCGCGGCGCAATCGACTCAAGAGTGCCTGGTTCACCGAGGATGTCACGGGAGTAGACGAGACCAAGGTCCTTTTGTGAGAAACGACCTTTGTTCCCTGGGTCTGCGTATACGGTTCGAAAAGAGAATTTCGCAAGAGGATGTCGGTACTCTGGGACGTGGGAAGCGGTGTTGCGTATTGTGGTGACTACCTCGCGAAGCGTAGCGTCCTTCCTGTAAGACGTGTTAGCACATACCATTTATTGAGCAGATGAGTCATGTACCAAGTAAATATCTGCTGCTCGTCCGTGGTTGGAAGCGTGCCATCCTCAAAGAGCGTGAGTCTGTGAAAACTCCCAATCTTGATGAAAGCGCGAATGAGAAACGGTGCAGTCTAAGAAGGTTTCAAGGTCAGCAAAGGGCGATATAAGAGTCGAGATATTTACCTTTGCCCGAGAAACGATGGGCTGGCCAGACGCGGTGACGGAATCGTCGTTCATTTTCAGGGTGTTCGAGCAGGAGAAGTGTGACAATGGCTAACGTCACGCATCACAGCTCACGTTGAACAAAGCCCCTAAAAGCGCCACCCAGCAAAGCTTGGCAACGCCAGCGTCCGTATTTGGCAATATCATTACTTTATATGGATACTGCGAATGAGGGCTGGCTCTCTACTCCTCAAGATACATACGAACCTAGGCTGACTTTCGCAATTGAGTACAGTAATCTTAGGTCATCTATTTCTATGGGACACAATCCATGATCCTGGCCAGTGGCAAGCCACTCGTCCAAGGCTGATCAAACTCCCGTCTACAGCACGTCAATCCCGATGAAATCGCTTCAAGAGGCGTTCCAAGTCTCACAGTAAATGATATTTATCGAGGCAGGATTCGACAAGATTGTATGCCAGAGATTCAATTCTGGGCGTCTCTCCTGTCCATGTAAGCGCCTTGCCACATCATCCCGGATCGTGGCGATGGATTCAACCTTAGTATGACATCCTCTGTTGTATCCAATCTACCTCTTCCATCTTACAAGAGAAGCGCGCCCAGTAGCGACGAGGACTCAGTACCCAGCTCGAAACGACGCAAAGCAAAGCTTCAAATCGACATCCCCGATTTGACTGTTCAATCGCACTATGCATCCCTCGACACGGATGACCTCCCGGATACAAAGAACGAATCTCTGTTTACGCCTTCCAGCGAGAGCTCAGAATCAAGTCTCTTCCTTGATGAATCTGTGTCAACTTCGACGGGCACCTCCCTCTCGGCTGACGAAGCCTCCGTGATCGCAACCCGTTGTGGTCCTCCAATACCAGGGTTGTACTTCAACCCATCTATAGAAATACCCGAAGACCTGGCTGATCGTGTAATGAAGAAATGCATGGAAACCTACTTTACTTCTCCTGATGTAAATCAGGTCATGCTGTTCGGTCGCACACCAACCAAAGAATCACCATCATCCTCACCCTTTCCACCAATTCTCGACGAACTTCTTGCCTCCTTGGCAAATACACTCTCCCCATACCTCCCTGGTACACTATCCGAGCTTCTATTTCCCGCTGTGCCCGAACGTGCTCGTCAGGCTATCATAAATCTGTATTACCCAGGAGAAGGCATCTCGAAACATGTCGATCTTCTCCGTCGCTTTGGGGATGGAATAATTGGTGTCAGCTTTGGCAGCGGATGCGTGATGCAGTTTGATCGGCTAGTACGCGAGGATTCTTCATCGACACACGAGACTTACCAGGAAACCCCCGAGAAATCATACTTGGCCTCTTCCAAGGATGCGAACGATCGGCACGATTTATACCTGCCTGAGAGGAGCGTCATTGTTCTCTCTGGGGACGCCCGATACAAGTGGACGCATGGTATCGAGAAACGATTGGAAGATGCCGTCGAAGGCGCCACAATCGCCAGGGGTACACGAATGAGTATCACATTCAGGTGGTTACTGCCCGGTGCCGAAATCCTTGGGGGTGATGCACCCTCCCCGTGATTATCTTTGTGGACAACTTGTATATCACAACCCATCCATCTGTTATCAACGGAAGCAAATTCTTCGATCTCTACTCCAGAGTCTTTGTCAAATATTCGTAACTCGTGTGCAGTCTATCTATATATACAAGAAACAACGTGTCGTTGGAAGGCTACAAATCTATATGGGCAGTCTAATAAGTGCTAGTGAAAACGGTATCAAGGTAGAGTCTGTTCAGAGTGCGCGAAATGCACGCTTGTGGATGTTTGACATTTTCGTGGACCACGTCGACGTCGAAGGAGGAAGAGAGTGATGAAGAAAAATAATATCAACCCAAGTCCACCACCGATGACGCCCGCTACGACTTTCTTCGAGCAAGACGTGAATGCTTTTAAACCGCCCAGCCCAGTTGGCATGGTCGTGGGTTGTTCAACCCGAACGTGGAAACTCGCGGAGACCGCGACTTTTGTTTGCTTGACATCGGCGATGAACGTGGAGGTTGGCCCTTGGACTGACGGAGTGGCATAATGGGACGCAGGGGAAGGTGCAATCTTGTCAATTATGTTCCCCAATTGCGAACACTGTGTGCAAGTCGCCATTATCTTATCGCGCGATGTACGATCGTCTAGCAAGTTGATCAGCTGTCTAATATCATGGCGAGTTTATTGGCTGCGTGAACTTACTGCCTCCTCCTATTCTCCCGTTCAGATTGCCGTCCCCTCCTGAGCTCCAGCATCCACTTCAAGCTGTCGGTACAACGAAGTCAAGGAGGATGAACGGGCGATCTAAAAGAGAAACAGATGGTCATTGTATGGCACTTTATAAGATACTTTTGGGTCATCCCATATGAATCTTCGGTGGCGAGGCATGAATACATTGTGTCCCGCGTGCAAACCACGCGGGGCACGTAAGGGACTGCTTGGTAGCGTTCGTCAATCAGGCAAGTTGAGAGGAAGGGTCACATGCCGATCCATCCACTCAGTACGTCACGGCCCCCAGTGTTCAGCAAGATGGCCATGAGATCAAAGTAATAGTGCCTCTCGAGCCTCGGTCTAAACTTTCGCTGACACGATGGTAAATGGGATATGGCATGAACTGGAATGTCAAGTTCAAGAGTATTCCAAGATCCACGTGTTTGTCAACAAGGGGCTTGGCCGGTCAAATACTTCCAAGAAACAAAGTTTGATTGGGGTCGTGACTAAGGTATGAGATACAGACTGCATTGCATATTTGGACATTTGATGTAAACTGTCACCGTTCAGTGGAAGCGTAAATCGTAATTTATCGTGGAACTGTTTCGACGTGGTTGGCGTCGGGCTTGGTAGTGCTATCTGACTCAGAGATGCCCTCGTCCGCAACTTCGTTGTCAACACGTTGCTCTTGCTCTTTGCGAGCGTCATCTTCATACACTGTTGAATAGTCAGTACGAACGGCCGTGATATAGAAGTTGTGGCCCTACAGAATGCGAGTTCCTCAAGGGTTCGACCTGAAGTCTCAGGGAATAAGAACCAGATGAAAACCACTTCGAACGCAATCCAGACGCAGTAACTATGATCAAAGCAGTGAGAAAGAATAATTAGGTGTCAAAGGAACTGGTACAAACCTGATATAGTATTTCCATCCTAGACGACGTTTACTTCAGTACCCAGGGCCACTTTGAGTCAACGCATAAAACACACCTGCATTCGCGATACCG
Source organism: Pleurotus djamor (assembly GCA_029747585.1). Taxonomy (NCBI): domain Eukaryota; kingdom Fungi; phylum Basidiomycota; class Agaricomycetes; order Agaricales; family Pleurotaceae; genus Pleurotus; species Pleurotus djamor. The sequence continues at coordinate 28,161 of JAPEVF010000580.1, forward strand.
ATGGGGTTGACAAACTGGTTGAAGAAACCAGCAGCACGACTGAACCATTGGAAGACGGAGATACCCTTGGCACGGACATGGAATGGGAAGATTTCAACCAAGTAAGCTAGACAAGACCATTTAGTCAAGGTTCACATGCATGTTCAAAGACACGTACTGTATGTCAACGCGTTGTAAGCGATGTTATAGGCAGGGCTGTAGAGGAAGATGAATCTACACGAATGATTGGGATCAATTATTCGATCGGAGAAACCACGGAATGACTTACGCGATTACGGCGCGAGAAGAACCTTGACTTTGGGTCATCTCATATTGCGCGGAGGCGATAGTCCACCCCACGAAAATTAGAAGAATTGAAGTACTACATATCTGGGGAAAAAGACATCCGATATCAGCAACCCCGTGCGGGGGGGGTGGAAATAAGAACACATGGTGCAGACGTACCAAATAGATTGTCCTCCGCTTAAATCGCGCAACCGTCAAAGCGAACGCCGTAGCATTGAGGAAACCCCAGCATGTGTTCGCAAGATTGATAAGATTCTTGGTATGGTTGTCGTGGATGCCGACATTGTCCAGAATGCGCGCCAAGAAATATCTAGGGATATGTCGTTAGTCCATGGAAATAAGGAGACTAGGCATGCATAGGTAAACTCACGAGGTCAAACCATTTCCACTCCATTGAGTGACCAAACCCAAGAAAGAGCCGATAAGCAACCGCTTCCTCATGCCTGAAGTTTTAACCATGTCCTTCCAGCTCATCTTTGTTTGCTCCAATTCCATTTCAAGGGTTTGCTCGATCTGCGCGTATTCGGCTTTCACGAATTCAGAGTCAGCATCTCCCTCAGCATGGTACTTGATGAGGATATTGCGTGCTTCTTCGCCTCGCCCCTTTGCGGACACGACGACCAAGCGGGCGACTCGGGTAGGAAAAGGATGAAGGCATCTGCATGACACTTGGCACGAGCTGGAGTAGAGACGGAATGCGCCAGCCCCAGTTACTGGGCATTTTGAATGTTCCCAATGTAACGCCAGCAGCAATGATTGAGCCTACGAAGTAGCATGCGTTGAAAAGTGAGCCTAAAATGGCGCGCTCCCTGGGGTGAGAGAGTTCTAGGAGAAAGCTCGGTCAGGCGAATTTAA
>JAPEVF010000581.1:0-29269 GCA_029747585.1 Pleurotus djamor
CGGAAGGTTAAAGCAAAACACGCTGACGATCGTGAGCGAGAAGGATGAAGTGGTACCACCCGAAATGAGCCATCGCCTGGCTGATTCCATAGGCCCCATTCCCAGGTCTTCGGGTTTAGCCCGCACGGTGATCATTCGAGGTGCACTTCATGAGAATGCCTGGCAAAAATATCAATGGTCCGTGGAAATGGTCCAGTACATAAAGGACATCCTAGGCCAGAAGGCATAACCATACCATGATAGACGATTAAATGGGGGCACCTTCGCATTATCAATGGGCTAATAAGCACACAGTATGATAATCATAGAATACATATACGCCAACTCGGATGGGGTTCGAGTGTTCATCGACCTCTCCACTAAAGACCGTAAAATTTCAGTCGTGAGTTGTTCTACCATGAGTAAGTATGGGTTTAAACTATTCCAACATCAACGTGTTGTAGAAGTGCTTTGTGGGCATCGACATCAACATGGGACCACTAGGCGAGACACGGTGGGTTGAGATGACGGTGCTGGGTGCGAGCCGCGGTGGCTTGTCAGGCAGGGGGAATGTGAGTCGTTATGACTTGCAAGAGCTCTTCCGCAACCTTTGCGGATGGAAGCTGCAAATAAGTGGCAATTAGCGAGGCGAAGAATTGATAGAGTAGGGGGAGCGACGCACTCGGAGGTTGTAGTGTATGGTATTACCGTCCTCAATGGAGCTGAATCGTAAGTATCGGGGATCTTGTGCTATAGAAAAGCGTATGCCATGGAATAAAGTGACGTTAAGGATCACGGTGAACACGGCTTCTTTTCTCATCACTGCGAGGATGGCAAAGAGATAAGACACAGACAGAGTCGTGGGTTTGACACGTACCTATCCGGCTAGAACTTTTATCGTCATCGTCACGGTATAGCAATTTAAGTGTTCCGGTCCCTCTCTCCTTCCACGAATTTTCGGCCAATGAGAATAGCTTCGCGCGGACTTGATGCACGGTGGTTTCATCTTCCTCGCCGGTGACAACTGCAAACAGAGGTATGAAAACAATACAGACGAAGAGGAAGCAGACACCAACCATCCTGTTCGGAGAGGACGAGCTTGGCCTCCTCATCTTCGCTTTGTGCGGCATCTTCATCACCAGTGGTAGCCCTCAACCTTTCTCCAAATGTCAGCTGCCCTTCATCTTTTGTATCCTTCTCATCTTCATTCCCACTGTCTTTCTCCGATGGCTCTGATGAACTAGCCTTAGAACTGCCATTGACGATCGGAGAGTCAGCCCTGGCGCGTTTGGGAGTCGGAGCGAAGGCCTGGATACCAGAGGACGCATAGGCAGAGAAAGCACTGCTATGGGCGGCATTCGCGCGACGGGTGGGAGATTTACTTCTACCTAACTTCGATGATGAGCCAAGGCCCGGAGATTTGGCCCTAGCTGCAGCCGTAAAGGGGGACGATGAGGACGCGAAAGCTTCGAAGCCTGAGCGCTTTGTGGCGGGGGTGGCTGAACTGTGGGTCGGAGTGGTTGGRAAGGGRGACGGTGTRGRGGACNGTCGRKGGNTGGGCTCGCAGGTGGAAATCTGGACGCGCCGGTCGTGAAGAGGCTCTTGCCTTTGACAGAGGCAAAAGGGGAACTTGTGGAAGCGTAGGACATGAAGCCACCCTTGAAAGGAAAGTTGTGGGTATATACCGGGATGGAACTTGGTCACTTACAAATTTCGGAGTGGATATGGATGTGCTTGCTGGTTTTTCCGGGGGAGGGGAAGGCCGCTTCGCCTCTCTAGGATTATTATCAACCTTGTCACCTTCGTCGCGAGCGCGTTTGACAGGTTCAACTACACTTGAGTGATTCGGCGTTGGCCCGGCCTCTTGAGGGCCTTGACTGGTTCCACGCTGGAAGAACTTGCGCTTTACACCTTTAGGATCTTCGGTTTCGTCAACATCGGAGGATTTGGCACCGTCTTTGATATCTTGTGGCGGCACATCGGAGGCACCGAGGTCCGAAACCTCAGAAGGCTGAGGGGCTGGGGACTGGTGAGTGCTGGTAGATTGGAGAGGTTCTGATGGTGGTGTGGGTAGTACGTGTTCTGCACCGTTTGGATCGACGTGCGTGGTACCGTTATCGAGGACGGATTCAGGAACGGTGTGTCCAGAGGCCTCGGCATCCATATCAACCTCCTCTACCTCAGACATAGCCTTCATATTTCGCCAACTGAGGTCCTCTACGCCCTGCGATATCTGGCGCACCTTGATTTTGATTTCTTGGGGCGGAGAGGTTCCCAACATCGTCGGCGAAGGTGATCGTGATCTTGAACCATCCTCCTCTTCTCGCGTCGAGTCAAGGTGTATCCTGTTCTTCTTTGCTGGCGTCCGTGCGTGGTCAAATCGAATTGAGGCGTCGTCCTGAGGTGACCGAGAATACCATATCAGCTCACACGCACATGAGGCAAAGGTTAAAGTTGCACAGAACCTGCAGTCTTGGCGTCGTCGCCGGTTCCAGCGAGACCTCTCGTTCTCGTTTCTGAGGTAACTTAATCTCTGTTCCAATATACGCGACGATCAAGGATTCCATGAGGATTATGACTACAAGGTAAGAGGGTAATATGCGAAACATACCTGTCTCGGTTGACTCTGGCGGCGTCGCTGATGGTGAGCCCTTCTCGGAGTCCATGTGCCTATCTGACTGGTGAGGGGACGATGTGTCTGCCATTGGGAAGGCTGAGGATGTGGTGGATGAATTGCAAGGGGAGCACAACCAAAACAGAGCCGTGAAGCTAACCACTTTCGGCTATCCCCGACGCCGTTTCCACTACACATCTGCGCTTTACAAGTACAATGGCCTATTGTACTTTGTATTGCCTTGAATGAAAAGACTTCAGACCTCAGAAATTTTACTCTAGCATACCGCCGATACTCTGAAAAATTGTCTTATTTTTGGGACTAATCTTGCGCCTCTGGGATGTGTTGTTGTGGGCCTCCAAGTCCAACTTAGCTTGGGTGCGTATCGGTTTCCAAATTCCCTTTGACACTGACCCAGTTTCTTGTAAGTTATGGATCCAATGCGTGACCTGGCATCGTATAATTATCTTAGATATTATCTACGGTTCCTCCTCCTCTGTCTTAGGATCATGGTGGAGGTTTGTCGTTTCTGCCAGTGGTGTTTGTTTCGATACAAGAATCACTCGCCATCAAGTATACTCTTTGTACAAAGAGTTCAACCAGTTTGTATGCAAAGTATCGAAAACATTGTGACGCAAACGCAGCTACGCAATTGATAAGAATACGAGAACATCTATATGCAAAGTCAAATGGAGCCATCCCGTCCCTGAAAAATCGACCCAAACCCATGTATGTAGAGCCAGAAGGATGATAAACGCAAACATTATGTGAAGATATATACATGACATGTCCGTCGCCATATAGATACTCAGCCAAAGACCCAAAAAGAAGAGAAAAAAATGAAACTACGTAGCAGAATATTCGTTGGTCACGACCGGGGTTTCGGCACCCATGTTGTTGGGTGTGTGCCCGCGTTTTCGTTTTTCATCCGCGTTGATGAGCATCTCCCGGAGACTCCTCTCGAAGACGGGCTTCGTCAGCACACTAGTACACACCGTTCAGCGAAAGCGTCGACGAAAAGGAAAGATCACATACTGATCGACACCAGCTTCCAGGTACTCTTGTTGATCTATCATACAGACGTACCACTTATCAGGGAACAGAGTAGATCAGGTATCATTCTCACTCACCATTTAGCAAAGCGTTGCCTGGAAATCGTTAGCAATCACATATATTTAGAAAGCTCGTCATCACTTACCTGTCACACCAACAACGAAATCTTTCCTGCCCATCTCCCGCAATTTGGTAACCGCTTCGAGGCCTGACATAACCGGCATCGAATTGTCGAGGAACACCGCGGCGTACTTGCCCTCCTGGAAATAGGTGGGTTGCTCCTGCTCCAATATTGGGCCACCACTGTGAGAGCCATCGCTTGATGGTGTCTCGCCGTGGGGAGCCAGCAGCATCTCTAGTGCGATCTCGCCGTTCTCCGCGGTCGAAACCGTGCATCCTAGTCGCGACAAAATACGTTTCATAAGGGTGCGCGTCAGAGGATCATCATCCACTACCAAGACGTTCATCCCCGACTCGAAGGGAAGTGTCTGACAGGAACCATTGGGGTTCCCACGAGCATTGTCAAAGGTACTGAGAGAAGGCGATGACGGGAATGAACCGATCCCTCCAGAAGCCCCGGAGGTGTGTGTTGACGTCGTAGGATGAGCATCGGCCGTAAAGGATCTTTGTGTCGGCATTTGGACGAACGTCGGACGTGACGGCTGCGTAACACCGTCATCAAGGGGTTCCCGAGCTTGAGAGGGGGGAGGATCCGGTACATCTTCATCCGCAGGACTGGACAGTTCAAATTGTGTACCAGTCGAAGAGTCTCCAATCGTTCGAGTGGGAACAGAATCCGGGTTATCCAGAGATATTTCGACACGACCCCCTGCAAAAAACGATTTATAAACATGAATGGGGGAAACGCGTAAAATTAACCTTGGTCCATTAATCCTTGCAAGGTGGTTGACCGCATGGTGGAGACATTCAGCTGCGATCCTCTGCAAAAACTCGCCGAGCCCGCCAAGTCAGTAGACGGACTAGGGGAATGTTTGCAAGGCTCTGGTGACCTGGCTTGAGGAAACCGTCCAAAATCAGAAGGGTCTGCGGATTTATCGGAGCCGAGGTCCGCAAGCGCCCCTGTGAATGCCTTTTTACCAACACCGAGAGCTACATCGACAGTCGTAAGCAGGAAACGAGGTAGAATTCACTTTGAACACTAACGAAGTTCGACCCAGAAGGTTGACCCTTCTCCAACTTTCGAACGAACACCGAGGCGCCCTCCGCTGGACTTGACAATGGAGCGAACCAGGGCTAGACCAAGCCCAGTGCCTTTGCCACCTAGAAAAAGACGTCAGTACTTCAGTCCGGTAACATAGCGTATCTGAATGATGATACCTTGCTGCCTGCCCTGTTCGGTTTGATTGAAAGCAGCTACCAAGGATAGACTTCAGAAAAGGACCGACACATGCAAGAGAGCGACTCACAAAACAGATTACTTTCAACCATGTCACGACGCTTGATACCACATCCTGTATCAGATACTTCGATCCTCACAACAATCCACTCAAGATGAGGAGGAGCGTCATTGTGGTTTATGTTATGTTGGGACAAGTGTCTCGTTGAAAGGGGCAGGTCCGAGGACGAAGATGCGGGCTCATCCGGAGGTATGTCATATTCGTTCACATACTCTGGGGGAGAATTGGGAAGGACTAGCTGCGTCTTGACAGTCAACTTGCCCCCCGTTGGAGTAAATTTGCAAGCGTTACTGGAGATAGAGGTTCGAATATATGTGGATGCGAAAGCTCAACCACCTACCTAGCAAGGTTGGTGACGATCTGCCTGAGTCTAGTTTCATCCCCGACAACTAGCCCGTCTATGGCAGGTTGCCCTCGGAGATGGTTCTTGATGTCCGTACTACTATACTTCAGAGCCTCGTACGCGGCGCATCTAGCAACCTGGGCCAAGCATCCGGAAAATCAGTGACGCTTGCATATCGAGATTGCTCTACTTACCAAGTCGATGTTAGGGTCGAGGTGAGTCACCAATTCCAAGTTGCGAGCATCTGTCGCAAGCCGCAGAGGGATGAACAGCGATCTCATCACATGATGTAGGGCATAAGGCTGTTTGAGAGGATCAGCGGGAAGACACTTAGCGATGCCATGTCGGGCTTACTCTAGAAGCCGACTCAAATCGGCCGCTATCCATACGATTGCTGGAGAAGATGTTCTGATGAATGTGAAGAACAGAAAACATGACACAACCCACAAATCAAGGACATCGTTCAGAACTAAGAATAATGAGTGAGTAAGGAAGAAAATGGAGGTGTGATAATTGAAACCTTTGCTCATCATGGATAAGGACCCTTCCAGAGCTTTGAACTCTATTTCTTGCGCTTTAGCTACTGTTCCAGAAGCTTCCATATTTTGAACAGCGAGGACTAGGTAAATGTAAGAGACATTGAATGGGGGACTTGGAAGTTACGCACGGGCAGTGTTCAATGGAACTCGGACCTGTGCTGGCGGACTAAATTGAGAACAGCGTCTCAAAAGGAATAAACAAACTTATCATGGAAAACGTATCTAGGAGCGATAATCAAGTTTTGGAGTTCCAAGGGGGAAATAAAAACGTACGATGTAAGACGCCGCTTCGATTCAGCTGCTTTCCGCTCATTTATCTGCGCCTTCTGCGCCTGTTTGGCATAGAGCTGGAAATGAGGGGCATTCAAGGACGCTCTCTCATATGGTTATATCACGCGTACCTTGAGCTGATCCCGAATTGTAAAGATGCGTCGTTCCGACTGGACCAAAGTCAGAACATACGGCGACAGAGAAAATGAAGTACGCACGGATTCTTTCATGTAGTGAATATATAACAAAAACGTATGAAAGACCTGTGCCCTGTATGAAGAAGAACGCAGTGCTCCGAAACCTTCACACTCACAGCAAAATTGATCATAGCTAAACCAGGTATTCAGCAAAGTGAAAAATTCGGGTCATACAAACGGGCTTACTCCGAGCCCATGGTGTGCGATCCGGGGCGATGGCAGAACAAGTGCTATCACAGATGTTCCGAGATCAGTCTAACGACATGCTAAGTGCAACGTAACTTACAATATGAAGAAAGTGAGGGCACCGAGGGCGCCAGAAATCCTGTTCATTTTCAGACCGAACAGAGCGATCACTTGCAAAGCCTTTCACCGAACTTAGAGCGAGAGAATACTAACAAGCAATCAACTCACTGTGCAATAGTACATGGTCCCTAGGAAATCTCTAGTCCCACAACCGAAAAGCGACCGAGACGGCTTATAGAAGCCACAGAGATACCTGGGAAAGAGGGGCGTAAATAAGCCCTCCAGCTTCCAGGTGTAAGATGAGTTTACATACATAAACAATACTTGATATAAACCCCTAAGGTCGACTTAGTGAATTTGAGGGACAGAGACGGGGATCCTGTTGACATACCATGCCCAGATTGAAACGCCCAAAAAACATTGATAGAGAACGACTCTGTCCCGAGGCCAATTGAACATAATCATCAATCTGTCCCCACTTTCGTCAGGCGGAGTTTCTCTACGAGCTGAAGTCGACTCACATTACGGGTACACTGAGAACGGGCGCAAACTTGAGAATAAGTGGGGGGTCAAGGTGAGTGAATGCTGCGCAAGAGGGTATGAGCGGGCTAATGTACGTACTGCATAAAAGTATATCTTATCCATCAAAGTGAATGGTCTTGGCACGAATGCGAGCCCAAGAACCCAATTCACAATTAGCCAGGCTGCAGACCATCCCGCCAGAGACTACCAGGTGACAATTGGGTTTAGGTTTGCAGAGGTTCAGAAGATGCTGGACGTACCTTTGCGTAGAACCAGTTATCCCCCATATAGCGCTTCTCCGAGCGAAGATCTGGAAAACTCGAGTTGAAGAAATGCAACAAGTTGGGCCATAGTCTCCACCGTAGAATCGATAGGACTGTCAAACTCCCCCAAAACCCGGTATGCGCGATACTCTCGTGATCACTAGAGCCCGTGTGAGGATGGCTATCCCCTCCCGACTTGTCAGGTGTTCCACCATTCTCAGATTGTGTAACCGACGATTTGTTGATTTCCTCCGACCACACTCGGTCCACGACAATTTCATCGACAAAATCATCCTCTCCCTCCGGGATGTAAATCGTGCGTGACACACTATCTCCAGCACTTTCCTCGAGCAACGAACTTGTCGACGGAGCAGTCCCCGTGCCCATGCGCCGCTTCAAGCTAGCCCAGTACATGGCGAGATTATAGCCAATACGAGCCACTTTCTTCCGCTTCCCGGCACCACCACCGTCCATGTTGTGAGACACGGGCGGGGGCAGTTCTTGCTGGTCATCTTGAGGCAGCGTTTTCGTGGAAATTTCGGGGTCGATCTCGTCCTTGTTGGCATACTGCTGCTGGCGTGCAACTTCCTCTGTCCATTTGGTAGAGGAGCTACTGGAACCCGACAGCGTCCAAAACGGCATTCGACGGCTGGCCTCCAAAGTGGGGGGAGGGACGAGCTGAGCGAGCTCCTGGAAATGATGAGGGTATGGTGGCAAGAGGAGATTTCCCAAATGCGTCACCTCCTTTTCTGTGTTCGCGGGGTTCGCTGTGCCTGAGAAGAACCCTGAATAATTCCGTGTCTCCGCCAAGAATGCTGGTGGAAAGCAAGTGGTGAGCCAGCCGTCACTCAGGAAATCTTTTTGCAGTATTTTCTCACTTCGAATACGTGGGGAGTATGTGTCTGCAAAATTATTGTAAGAAGAAGCCTGAAGGGCATCCATCAGATGGCTTAGCCGAACAGTGTTAATCAATAAGCCAGAACCTAGCCAGCCACCTTCAGTCAGCTGCGGGACTAGCACCAAGGGACACGGCTTACTTACCGCCTCATGGTATCAAGAAGTAGATCTTCATTGGTTCTCTTGTACAAGGTTTGTCTCTGATTACTACCATGGAGCACTAAGGAGCGTATGAACGCCGAACAGCCATCTGTCAACTCTGGGAAACCGGAAACATAACAAGTCATTCAAGAAAACATATCCAGGGTTGCTCAATATGGGTGATACATATGTCTGTGCTGACTTTTGAAGATCGGTAATACTACACAGACTGTAGTGAACGTGAACACAGCGCGGTAAGCACATGATTGCACATTGAGGGAACCAGCTCTCTAGATCTATAGCGTCTGCTAAAATCCAAAGTACGGACCCCAATGCCCAACTAGGCGTTCTTCGTATTGATTTGTGTGAGAACCCTACCCATGACCCAATCGATCTCCCACTTAACCGAGAGACTTTTCCCAAATCTGTTTAATCCTTCTAGCATGGTGAGCTGAACGAATACAGAGCATTGGAGCTGAGATGGCGTAGGCCAGCACACTGAAGATCATGACCACGAAGGGGGCTCACCGTGCTCTAGGTGAGGCGCACATCGTGCGCGTGGAAGAATCTTGAAGCATCTTAATCTCACAAGTTCCGATGGTGAGCACGCAAGCCCTGATCAGGCTGCCGGGTGGAGGGAAACGAGGGGATCGCCCCAAGAAGTGACCTGAGAGAAAGCCCTGGGGGAAATAGTTTATTTGCCGTCGTTTACATGGGCTGAGTGACCGGCTACCATTGACCCAGTGATAACTCTGAACGCAAACGAGATTTTCTCAACAGCGAGAGTGAGTGGGCCTGTAGTCGTCGCGTTATGTCCCCTTTTGTTTGCTCGTGTAACGTCCTGGATCATTGTTAAATCCGGCGGTGGCAGTACTGACCCATACCCAGCGAATGAAACCAGGGGCATCAAGTAGACGATGGATGCCGATGCGCTAGGGTGACCACGATATGGCCGTCGCAGAGCGACAATGGTGAGGCTGGCGAGGGGTGCTGTGGACGAGTCAAAAAGGCAGATTCCGGCGACACGCTGCAATGACTGAAACGCTGAGAAGGGAACTCCTTTTGGCATTAGTCGCAGAAAGACGGCAGATCCTAGTCATGGAGTTCTCAGACCCGCCGTTTGCAGTCAGAACAGCGAAGAAACACGGAGAAAAGAGCGACGGGCGACGTGGTGGTCAGGATCGCGCCGAGAGTTTTGACCGGGGCCGTATTGTGATACTGTTGGTGTGGGTACGAGGGTAGGTGGATACATATATTGCGACTAGGGAGTATATCAGTATTTGCGTCGAAATTTGATTCGAAATCAAGAACATGTTGGACCAGAGAACCACACAAATCGTCGTCTGCAGAACCTCGCATGCGCGGTCCCTCCTAGTTTCTCATCAGGAACGGGGAAGATTGCATGAGAAGAATCCAGCTATAGGCTATCAGCTATGGCGGTATTATTATTGTTGAAGCTCGGGATTGCTCGGTGGCTCACCTATGCAACCAACCCCATGCCGACCGGGTTATCGTTTCCCCTCACGCCCTTTCGACAGCGATAGTTGTCTCAGCGGGTACAAGCAGCGACATCGACTCCGTACATCGTGAGATCGTCGAGGTCGACCAGTGCCCACGTTGTAGGAAGGAAGCGAAAGTCGCGCAGCGACTTCGCTAACGCGTCCGCCGTTGCTTCTTTCCACATTTGGGTATGACCTTCGCTGTGGTCCGCTTGCATGAGGTTCCCTCGAAAAAAACTACAGTTTTCTGGACAGCGCCCCGGGGGGTCTGGGGGCCGCAAAAGAGAGTCCGTTGGGCAGCCAACCTGATTTTTCAGAGTCGAATTTGCGGTCGAGCAGGATGGTGCTGTGGCCACAGCGCCGCTTTGTGTATGGTCGGAGTCTGAAATTGTGCCCACCTTTTCTTGTTTCCTTCCACCACATCTCAGCTCGAAATCAATTATAGTGTCGACTTTATTCGACCCCTTCTCCTCCTCGTACCTCCGTCACGCCCTCGACTGGTTACACCACTTTACGAGCGTCGCCACCTATATTTCTGTGAGGGAGAGCTCAATTTGAGCCCACGTCGCCATGTCATACCCCGTTTACTTGAAAAACGGCGAACAAGTTCAAGTAAATGGTAGGTAATTTATTATTAGGACTCAGTATTCATGCACCGAGAGCTGAATGTATTTTATAGATCATGTTTACTGCTCACCTAGTTGGTCTGTTCGGGATGGGACCCCTTATTCAATTGGGCGAATCATGGAGTTTCTACCTCCAGAAGGGACCCCGAAAGAAAACCCATCTCGGCCCTATCTTTACACACGCGTTCGGCTCGCATGGTATTATCGTCCTAGTGATGTTAGCGATCGTGCTGTCAGCGATTCTCGCCTCCTTCTCTCCGCGATATATTCAGAGGTCTGCGACATCAATCAACTACGCGCCAAATGCCACGTTGTACACCGAGACAAGATAACTGACCTTGCTGGATGGAAGAAACGCCCGGATCGTTTTTATTTCAATCGTTTGTTTGATCCTTACATCAAGAAGGAATTTGAGGTCATCCAAGCAACAGATGTTCGGAACTGTGCGTGCCCATTTCCTTATATGTCCATGTCCCTGACTTGATGCAATATGACAAATATAGTACCCGAACGTATTCGTGAAACTCTTATCTCTCGCTACGAGTACGTCGTCGCAGAGAAGGAGGTTATTCCAGACCTCACGGACTCCATTCGTCTTTGTGACACATGCACTGAATGGTGCGAAACGTAAGCGACCCTTGTTGACTTCATACAGGCTGTCCTGCTTACCTGCCACAGCCCGGAAACTGTGCAATGCGCTCGGTGTAAGAAATACTTCCACATGCGATGCGTCCAGCCGCCGTTGCTGGGAAAACCATCACGCGGATACGGCTGGACGTGTGCTCCGTGCTCGAAGCAACACGAGCAAGAAGTCGACAGTCATGAAGTTCGCCACCCAACCCCTGCAGTTGTTCCCAAACCTAAATCCAATGCGCCCCCTCCTCGTGGAAGGGGGCGGCCGAGGAAGGATCGAGGACAGGCAGAGCGGGAAGAGAACTTGCCAATCAAACATTTCAATATGTGGCCGTTCCGCTACTTTGGGTAAGCCCCGCAAAACAAACACTCTGTCTAGAACAGTAATACTGATTCATTCGCATTCGCAAGACAATACATCAACGCTGAGGATACCCTGGGTAGGTGTTAGGTCCTTCACGTCCAACGCGATTCTGATCCTCCCTTAGACCCTGATGATCTAATATATCCGAGAACGGCAACTCGTCAGGGGCCGAAATATCAAGCCAACGTTCCACCAGCACCAACGGATTCGAATGCTTTCCTGAGCACTGGTAAGTTATGATTTCTCGATCGGTTTATCTTGACGTGACACTCGGCTAGATACCGACGAGCGCGGCGGCGATGCAACTATTGAAGTTTACAGCGTCGTCAACACCTTGACGCATGCTGAAGGTAATCCCTTTCTTCTATACTATTCACGATTTTTGTTCTGAGTGCACCCCTCCTTGATAGTTGCCGAGAGTGGGTATCCTATGACAATATACACACTATTTCTTCTGACGATCCTCACAGTGGAGGATCATATGAAAACGCTTTCAACCAGGCTGGGACCAGCGAAAACGAACGAACTATCGCAATGGAATGTAGACTGGTTGACGGAGGTCATCAAACGTTACTCCGACGCCATCATGACCTCAAAGCCATTATCTTCCGTTCAAATGAACGATATATGGGTTACACCAAAGGTCGGCCAGCCTACGCACTTCGACTCTATTTTGATGACTTACCATTGCCCTCCTCAGTGGAAAACAAAGAAACGAGAGTATGCCGATCTTCCGTGGACCGATTGGGAGAGAGTCAGATTTGAAGAATCTATGTCACATCACGGTGGTGAACTTCGTGCTGCACACAAAGCCATCCCTGAGAGGACCATGCCAGCCATCGTCCGCTTTTATGGCTTTTGGAAAGAGTGAGTTTTCTTTCCAAGTTAAATAGCCAACTATACTCATTATTCATGACAGACAGCAACTTGGCATTGAAAACCGTCGTATCCTCCGTCAAGGGCGACCTTCCAAACCTCCCGTCAAACAATATAAGAACATCTCTGAAGCAAATAATGGCCAACAAGTTGGCCTCTCCGATGACGAGTCATCATTGTGCGACCAATCTGATGCCCCCCTCCTGTGCGGTGCCTGTCGCACGCGTGAATCCGACGTGTGGTGGAAGGCTCCCAAGCACATCTCGGCAGACGCGCTGTGTGATACATGTGGCATGAACTGGCGGAAGTACGCTGATTTGAACGTCCGACCTTCACGAGAGGAGTCACTTCCGGCCACCAAGACGAAGAGTGCGCTTGAGAAACGGGAAGGCACGCCCCTTCAGCAACCTTCAAGCAAGCGATCGAAGGTGGGTTTACCTTTTTTTTCCAAAAGGTTGTCCGCTAATCACCCCCTTCTCGCAGACATCAGCGTCAGCGCAATCTACACCCCCGCCACTGCAGTCCAATGTACCCCAAATCCGTTGTTCGTGTTGCCAGCAAAATGGCCCACTTGGGAAGGTCTTGAAATGTAAGAAATGTAATTTGCGGATTCATGCAGGTACGTGTACCAGTCACAATCCCGTCGAGTTCGTGTAACAGAAATTTCTTGAAGGTTCTTATGGTGCGACTCTCGATTCGAGTGGCTTGGATACATGGATATGTGACCTGTGTCGGAATGAAGAGACAATGGAGGCCTCAGTCGTAAGACCTGCAAGTTCATTCCATTGTTGATGACCTTTCTCACATTCTTTCGTAGTACTCGGACTGCCTTCTCTGTCCCCGCACTCGGAAAATCGGCACGAAGCACACGCCCAATGATTCGCTTCTGAAAGCCTACAAACCTACAGAAGCCCAAGGCTGGGCACACGTCCTTTGTGCCATGTTCATCCCTGAGCTAACTTTCACCGATGCATCTCGACTGCGCCTTGTCGAAGGCATCAGCATTATTCCACAGCATCGTTGGTCAACGGTACATCCGTCTTTCCTATCCTCTGCATGGATCACTAATTCCGTTTGTGCCAGAAATGCCACATATGTGGATTGACTGAGGGAGCAGTCATTCGGTGTAATGATTGTCCCAAAGAATATCATGCTTCCTGCGCTTGGAAGAACGGTTTGAAGTTTGGTTTCGAGATCCAGCCGGTGCGTGCTTGTGTATGTTGATCCATAAGTCTCTCCTGACCTAGATCCAGGTCAAGGGTAGCCGAAGGGACTCGATGATCCTCACCACGTTCAAGGGTGAAACTGGGTGTATGAATGCGATTCTTTTATGTAAGGACCACGATAGATCACGCAGGGACATCTATGATATTTGTGAAACGGACGAAGGGGGCGAGGTATGTTGCTTCCCTTCGATTCATCGCCCAGTACATGAGGATTAATTATCGGTCCTTAGACGGCCTTGCAAGTATATAGCCGTGCCTATAAGCAAGCCCCAGTTGATCAAGCTCATGGGTTGCTGCGGAAAGCTCGGCGTTTGGATCAGATCCTTAATCTCCCTACGCATCATGCCACGCCTGAAGTTTCCACCAAGGAGCCTAAATGCTTTAGCTGCAAGACAGAGTACTCTCCCGCGTTCTACCCTTACGTCCCTCCAGTTCAGACCAATAAGTTCTGGCTGTGCCACAAGTGTTCGTTGACTCTATCAGGAGACAGTGACTCCTCGTGACAAACTATCAATTAGGCTAGTACTACACATTTCCTTTGGGATTCATTGCAGGGTATGGAATACAGAGAATTGATATAGAAAGGGACAAATATACTGATNAAAAAAGGGAAAGCCGGTAAATATGCAACCAAGAAAAGAACATATATATTAAGATATGCTGTAACTTATGCTTTGACTCGCTTGTAGAATAGGACATAGGCCTTCTGATTCTGTAATGATAATTGCGCGGTGAATGATTCAGTTCGGAATGAAGCTGGGCGATGGGACGTACAACAACTTGTTTCGCATCTACTGGCCGCACGCTACTGTCATCGCAGGTCATCCAACCGCCTCGAGAGGCGATGTAAGCTGTATCTGCACGGGAGTTAAATTCATCGAGGGAGGAAGCTTAGAAGTGGGAAAGGACGCACAATGCCCGCTGCTCAAATTACCGTAATGATTCGTCACTCCATAGAGGTCATACCGGTAAGGCGGGAGCTGTGTCCGAGGATCGTTCGGATCTATACTAACCTGACCCTTATCCGCGCCTGCAGGCAACGGTGGAGGCATCAGGTTCGTCAAGTCCAAGCCTTTGAGCGGGAAGTCGACAAAGGTATCCACTTTATCCGAGAATCGACCATGTGTTTCAAAGCGCTTCAAGTTTATCAGAAGGATAGGTGGGAGTCGAGCGAGAGAGAGTTGCTTTGTAGCTTTGCGCTTGGTCTTGCATCGTGGACAAACCCTAAAATTGGAATGAGAACACATGTTGTTATCAAAGGAACGTTGACAAGTTACCAGGCATCATCCTTCTCTAAGACTTCGTGGTTGAAGAAAGCATCCAAGCACTTCTGGAGAGGGATCTTGCTGCTCTTGCTTGGTACCGGAAGCTGTAGCATCGAAAAGACATTATAGGTGGTTGAAGTCTGATCGAACGGGATTTAAGGATTTTGGTTCCGTAACGGAAGCAAAAAGATCTGGCGTACCTGATTGCACGTCATACACTGCAATCGGTTCCTTAACTGGCCCTGGAAATAATCAACAATCAAGCTGTCGTTCCGCATCTTCCAAGCTTTCCACTCCCGTTCACTGGCGATCTGTGGTGGGAGCTTCTCGAGTTCTGCTTCCTCCTCCGGTGTTGGATTCCACACAGGTTTGGCAATCACCCGATTCAAGTCTTCGTGGATGATGTCGAGCAAGAAACTCAAGAACTCCTGTGAGTCGTGTTGATCGGAGCCATGATACTGGTCGTTGAGAGAAACCACAATTTTCTGGAGATGCAATGTGAGCGTCGGAGCACGAAGGCAAGAGAATGCAAGCTGACCCTGAAGTCTATCGGAGTGATATACGGCAAATCACCCTGCCACATACTCCGTAGAAGAGTGGCGAAAGCTTGAACAAGTCTACCTTGTGAACCCATCCTGTTCAGCATGTTGATAGCTTCTTTCCAGCGCCCATCTGTTATGCCCTGTGTGAGATATAAGGAGCAAGCATAAAGCAGGCAACGCACTGGTGAAGAATTGTGCAAACGGAACAGTGGCGCTCAAGCATTGGATTGGAGCGTTCATATAGCACGTATTCCCCATGTTCTTGAGCCCGCTCGTTCCTATCTGGGTATCATACCAGTAGACAACGTTATAGTCCTGCTTGAGGCGAGGAGGAACAGGCGCAGTCGGCGGCGTAGCAATCGGTCTATTATGGTTTTCTTGCCGATCCAGAGCGATGGCCGGAGCTGCGACAGGCGGTGGTCGGGAAATCTGAGTCGACAGTTCGGGATAGTCAATTGGCCCACGGTTAGCCAAACCGGAGCCCGAGAGCGCTTCTTGTGATTGGTCGACATAGTCGCTTCGCCGTCGGGGGAACGAGGGGTTGATGGAAGCTTGAGGTGGCGAGGCAATGTTGTCGTAATGAAGTGGAGGAGAGACGAATGGGGAACCGAATGAACCAGTGGTGGAAGGGGTGACGCGGGGGGGAAATTGTGGATAGGTAATCGGACTGATAGGACCATTGGAGATGGAATTCATCATCGCGGGACCAGACAACTATGGAAGGGTTGGGTGCTTCAGATAAACATGAGAACAAGCTCGACGACTTACGTTAGCTGGATAGGCCGCGGACGTCGAAACAGGAGCTCGAGATATGGCGGGTCTCCGAACTAGAGAGTTGGATGGTTGTTGGTAAAGTGGCGGGCTAGCCTCCGCAGGTATTCTGAACCGCCGCTAAGCGATACTCTTGGCAAACGAGATATACGAGATACGCACCTGGAATGAGACACATGATCCACAGACATGGTTGACCGATGATCTCCGTGACCCATCGGTAGACCAGCAGGGGTTCGTTGGTCGAAGGTAGGAGACACAAAAGGATTCGTGTCGGAACGCAGCCTCGGTGATGCCCATTGTTGATGTGAGTCAAGCCGTGGAGATGTAGCCGCACTACCGTTGGTTGATACCAAGGGCGGTGACATGCTCCCATTCAATCCAGGGGACATAGCGCCATTGACTATTGCTCCAGATACACTTTGCGTTTGAGAGTGACCATTGACGCCCTTGTGCGTTGCAGGTTCTTGGTAACTTGGAGAGTGCTTCCCGTCATTCGACCTCTTCACCCATGAGTCCCCCATCTCTGCTTTCCACTGGTCGAGCCCTCCAATCAACAGTCTAGGAACACGACGCAACATCTTGTGGATGGCTCCTTCATAGATAGCGCCCACCAATACATTGATCGGAGAGTCTTGTGAGCCAAAATTGGTAGAGTTTTGATCGTACAGAACAACGAGATCGAATTTTTCCCGGTTAGAGAAGACGACACCCTCGTGAGCGGGGGCGACAACCAAGGCATCTTCCAACGTCTGTCCCGTCACTCTGGATGCAATATGTGGTAAACCTAAGCGTAGGCAAATCCATCGTTCAAGACTCACCTTTCACGCAATAATATACTTGGCTCAACACATACGACAGGTTTATGCTTGATGTGTTCCCTATCAAAGTCCGCACGATTCCTAACATCCAAGAGTAGTATTTTGTAGGCTTGCTTAATGTATTGATGTAACTCTTTGGGAGTGACGCTGTTCGTCACAGGAAGGGGCGGTCGGTCAGTCGGTGTTTGTGGAGTTGTAGATCCTGATGATGTAGCTACGGAGGCCAGGCCCTGGCCAAGTCCAGACAACCCAGCGGTGGAGGGTTTCGACCTCAATGCAGGGGAGGCGGAGGAACGGGAGGGAGAGGTGGGTCGGCTATTGAAAACATTGGTGGTAGGGGTTAACGGGGTACTCGAAGGTCGTTCGACGGGAGCTCCATATTCCGTAAAGCCATTGACAGTTGCTTCTGGATGGTTTGATCTGCTTGACGACGCAGGGGGGCTTGTAGGAACCGATGGTAGACTTAAACCAACAACATTGTCCAATTCATCGATGGGTGGGAAGGCTGTGGCAAATTCTGATAGGCTTAGGGATTCGCGTTCAGCGAGACCCGGTGATGGCACGGAAGATGATGTTGATGCAGGCGATGGCGGACCGAGGGCTGGAGGAGACACAATAGCATGGGTTGAGGGCAATAGTGGTGATACAGATAAGGCAGGTGGCTGACTCGGGGCTGAGGGCACTGGAGGAGACGACGACGATGATGCTGAAATGGGTGGGCGAGACAAT
Source organism: Pleurotus djamor (assembly GCA_029747585.1). Classification (NCBI taxonomy): domain Eukaryota; kingdom Fungi; phylum Basidiomycota; class Agaricomycetes; order Agaricales; family Pleurotaceae; genus Pleurotus; species Pleurotus djamor. Next base: position 17,835 of record JAPEVF010000581.1, read on the forward strand.
GAGGACGTCGAGGGGAACGATGAGGACGATGCTGGCGGCGACGTTGGAAGTTCACGAGACAGCCTTTTCGAATTTGTAGCGACGACAAGTCCATTGTCCTGTAAAGATTTGAGACGATCGGCTATGGTCTTGCGCGGAGGCGGATCTTCAGGAGCAGCGCTACGCAAAGAGGTGCCCCCTTGAGAAATTGACTTGGACTTGGACTGTGGCCGCAGACGCACCTTTTCTCAAAAGCCTTGAGCTTATCCTCGACTGCGTTCTTTCGCTCGGCCAAGTCATTTCCTTCGTGCTAGGACCAGATTAAGCAATTGATGACCAGACCAGCGATAGACTCACTTCGAAAAAATCATTAAATTCCTTCTTTAACACGCCAGCTCTGCCAGCTTCAGCCTTCATCTCGGCCGAGTCCAGTGTCATTTTGGCCAGAGCCGCAGCCTGGGTGTATGCAGCCAGGGCATTCTTGTGGTTTCCGCGATGTTCATGGTCCTTTCCCTGGAGCACTAGCCGTCTTGCTGTCTTGATCATCGACATTGGGGTTGCACCACGAGTCTCGCGGGTCACTGCATCCTTCGCAGTACTGAGAATTTCCGATATGGTCATGTCATCGTAAGACCTTGAAGAACCGTTGACTTTACTACTACTTGATGTTGCTAAAGCAGCCTCTGACCATTAGCAAGATGACGCCGAAACTGAGCCATTTGCGCACCTGGTAATTGCAGTGCATTATTTGAGGATAAGACTGTGACTCCGGGCATGAGGTCCCAGGATTAAGTTATAATTTTAGAGGGGAAAGGAACGACGATTTGGTTGACTCTTGACTGTGAAGGAGTCCGCAGACAGCAAGCCAAGCCCTGATTACCTCATCGGCGCTAAACTCATCATGAAAAAAGAAATGGCCAACGTGGGGATCGAACCCAAGACCTTCGCGTTATTAGCACGACGCTCTAACCAACTGAGCTAGTCGGCCATGAATGCTATCGTCCTGCTCGCCATACTAAGCGCGTCGACAAAGTTCAGGGTCTCCCATAATTCGCTCACAATTCCCATCCACACATGCAGCCATCTCGCAATCACCGTGTGATGCTTCGCTGATTCAACAGCACCTGCGTCAGCAACCTCCTCGCATATGCAGCTAGTGTGGCTTATCACTGGTACGGGTGGACTTCATCCGACAGAATTCTGGTTATTAACTTAACTTCTGGCACGGCTAACCTGGCAGGCGCATCCCAAGGATTCGGACGCCGGATCGTCACCTCGGCTCTTGCTCGAGGTGACAAGGTCATTGCGACCGTCAGGAATCTTGAAAAAGCTCAAGATCTGGTCAAGCAATCCTCCGAATCCCCAGAGACTTTGGCCGTCCTCCTACTCGATGTTACTTCCAAGAAAGTGACCATATGGTCGACGATCGAGACGGCCATTAGAATCTGGGGTAAGATAGATGTACTAGTCAATAACGCTGCGTACGGATACCCTGGTATCGTTGAAGAAGGCGGGTAAGTCACCCCAGGTTGCTTTGAATTGACTCACATACCACTCACATATTCCAATTGTGGCAGGACCGATCGGATTAGGTCGCAATTTGAAGTCAATTTCTTTGGCATGATGGAGGTCACTCACGCCGTTCTGCCCCATATGAGATCAAGAAGGTCGGGCACACTAGTCAACATAGGTAGTCGATCCGCGTGGAAGCCAGAAGTCCCGGTAAGGAATTATGTATCACAACAGTGGTGATTCATGAAGCTTAATGAGTTCGATAATAACTTAGTTCATTGGACCTTATGCGGCCGCCAAAGCTGCCGTTCATGGTTTGTCGATCAGCTAAACTCTTGATAGGTATCTTACCGTGCCTCAGCTATTACGGAAACCCTGACCGTCGAGTTGGCTCAGTTCGGGATCCGAGTCTTGCTCGTAGAGCCTGGTGGTTTCCTCACTGAAGGTGCCTACGGCTACCCCCACCTAAATGCAAACCTCATAAAGGACTATGATGAGATGCGGACTCGAGCTGCTAGTGGGTTTGCTGATATCCGCAAAGGCATTAAAGGAGATCCAGACAAGGCCATGCATGTATTGGTGGATGTTGTCAGAGGTGAAGGCAAAGCCCGTGGGAGAGAGTGGCCTGGGTATCTGATCCTAGGGGATGATGCTGAGGTCGATATAAAGAGAAAGATAAAAAGGATGGAAGATGTCTTGGAGGACTGGTCGGACGTAACCAGGAGTGTCAGCTTCAGTAACCAACTTCAACTTCTCCTATACGGGCCCTAGGACTGCTCCTGTTGTACATTTTCACACGCACCGTTGGCGAGATCGAATGTCGTGGCAGTCATGACACCCCCGCCAATGTTATTGCTCTCCCAAACCAGCGGCCGTGGATATTCATCGGTTTAACTGGTTGAAAAAAAATACCGTCGGTGCGTTGTTTACCTTCAGTTTTCTCGAAATATTGACAGGGAACAGTATGGTCATTCTGTAAGCTAGGTTTTCGGAATGGACTCAATCCNTTTTTTATGGTTTCCTGTCTTTGGTCGTCGCTGGCGTCGTATGTGTGAGTGTCCGATCATGTTTGTTTGATGATGAACACCCCTTTCATCCTTGTTCTTCGAGATGTGGGCCATCGGCGCCACGTCGCAGACGACAACACTTGGGTCGGGGTTCAACCCCTTCGACTGACTCGGAATTGTCTACACTAGCTTTGTTCCTAGTGCTGACGCGTCTTTCGTCTAGGTGTACCTAGCTCTTATATTCTGGTCGCCCCCACCAATAATAACCCAACCTTCAGAGAGGAACTACCGCTCTCGATTGTCACCAAAGAAAGCAATACCACTTCCATCTCTCGACGGACCTAGCGAAGTCGATTTGACCGTTGTAATCCCAGCGTACAATGAAACTACGCGTTTACCTTCTATGTTGTCGACAACCATCGATCACCTTGCATCCATTCCGAAGCGAACCCATGAAATAATCATTGTCGACGATGGGTCCTCTGACGGAACGACGGAGGCCTCGTTGAAACTGGCTGAGAAATACCCGAAATCGGATATTCGAGTGGTGACCTTGGAAAAGAACTTGGGAAAGGGCGGTGCTGTGCGTCATGGTATGCTTCATGGAAGAGGGAAGCGGTTGTTGATGGTGGATGCGGACGGTGCGAGTCGGTTTGAGGATCTTGAGCTTTTGTGGAAGGCAATGGACAAGCTGGGCTCCGCTGGCGAGCCTTCGTTCGTCGTCGGAAGCAGGGCTCATCTAGTTAAGACCGAAGCTGTGGTCAAGGTGCGTATCTTGCTTTTCAGTTTTTCAGTGCAAGTTCTGACTCCCTGACTCTCAGCGCTCTGTCCTACGAAACATCCTCATGTATGGTTTGCACACCATTCTACGCATCGTAGGCGTTGGGCACATCCGAGATACCCAATGTGGCTTCAAACTATTCTCCCGCTCCGCAGCTCAACAAATATTCCCAGCGCAACACCTCCCTACCTGGATATTCGACGTCGAGCTACTCTTGCTCGCTAAAGAACTTGGTATACCCGTTACCGAGGTCCCCGTGGAGTGGCATGAAGTTGCTGGCAGCAAGCTAAACGTTGTTACTGCTTCGTTAGAGATGCTGAGGGATCTACTCATCCTACGAGCGAACCATGTCCTCGGGAGATGGGGACCTAAGAGGGGTAAAACGGAGTAAATTTGGCGGTCAAGTGTTGGGTTATTTATTGCTTTAGTTCCAAGGACTACGCTACTTGTTTGACTAATGCTGCACCATTAGCGTTGTGACTTAGATGCTTTCATCTGCTGTATTCAGTCTATTGCTATGGGCGTACAATGCGAGAACCATGCGAGAACTCAAGTCTACAGCTCTTCCCTCAAAATGTTCAAGTAGTTCAAAATGTTGGAAGTGAAGTTTGCACATCATTCTCGGGTTTCTTATCAACAGTCCTTCGCACAGGCGCGTCTTGGCTGGAAACCAACCTCTATGACGAGAGGACGATAGTTGTAGGGTGCGTCGGGCTGGACTCTTTTGGAGTCTTGAGACTTGGACGCGTTCCCTGCCTGCCGTCAATCACGTGAGGGGACGCGTTTCATCATCGGCAGGTTAGTCCGGGCGAACGAGGGCGATTTTAGTCATGTCTTGCCACTACCACCATTACCACCATGTCATCTAACGACGAGAATGAACATACTGGAAACCATAAGAAACGAAAGTTCCAGCGAGCTTGCGATTCGTGCAGACGGAGAAAAAGTGAGTTTCCAATGGTCGTCGTCCCCTCGTTGCAACTGACTCAGTTAAGTTCGATGTAGGTGTTTCATCCAACGAAATGCATTGTTGCTAAAGCTCGGTGGGCTCAGGCGATCCTAGCGGGGAGACTGGTGGTCCTTGTTCCAATTGTCGAGATAGAGATTTGGATTGCACGTATGATGGTGGCCCAACCGTAGGTGGTCTCCCCAATTATAAAGCTTTACACGCGTTGACGCTTTCACGGCGTGTAGAAACGTGTGCGAAACGAACTGAAAGGGTCAGTCATTAGCCTCCTATTTCTTTCAGTGAGTTGACCACCTTCAAGGCACCTACAACAACTCGAAGTCCGTCTTCAAAGACTTACTCGGTTATTCCAGCGTGTATGTCAAAACGCCTTCCATTTACGATCATCCTGTAGTGACATTAATCTGTCAGCTTCACCCCGATCTCGACTTGGACCTCATTCTCGAACATGATGACACGGAAATCCTCAATGCAGATCCATCATCCCTATCCAAGTTTCACGCAAATCCCAGAGATTCTACGCCGGATGTCAAACCAAATGAACAATTCTTCTCTGCTTTGATACAAGCTTCTGTCGAACCTTCAGCCACGGAAGAGGATCCAGAGATGTGGGAAATCATGCATGACTTCCGCAGGCTGTCGATGTCGGCATCGGAGCGAAATCTTTATTATGGGAAGTCAAGTAGTGTTGCCCTTCTCCAGGATGCCATAGATCTTAAGCACGAGTTGAACGGCGCACCAAAGATCAGAGTGGATGCTGCGGAAGCTTCAAGTCTATTCGTAAACAAGCGCCCTGAATTCTGGGCTATCCCGAGTGTGAGTTCATAGCATGCTTCATTGCTTGGACGTGTGCGCTCATTTTGTATCCCAGTGGCTTACGTCGACCCAATGGCTAGTCTCAGGTGTTGATGGCGATCCCATGCAATCACCGATACCATACCAGTTCCCTGACGATGACCTTATGGCCATTCTAATTGGCCATTACTTTGACCAATACAACTTGTTCTATCCCATTCTTCATAGGTCGAGCTTCGAGAAGTCGATGAAAGAGGGCCTCCACCTAACTCACCAAGCTTTTGGTGGAATCGTGCTCCTTGTCTGCGCCATTGGCTCCCGTCACTGTGATGACTCTCGCGTATTCTTGGATGGCGTCTCAGATACGATGCAGTCCAGGGGATGGAAGTATTTCTCTCAAGTTCGCTTCGTGTGCAACACCGTCCTATACGCTCCGACTCTGTATGACTTGCAATTCTACTGCGTATGTATTACCCTGACGTTCATCCGCATCTGAGTTTTGACTGAACGTTCAGCCTTTTTCTAGTTAGCTTTAGAGTTTCTAGGTGGATCACCAGTCAGCCACTCCTGTTGGTTTCTCATCGGAATCGCCATTCGTTTGGCGCAAGAAGTTGGTGTTCATCAGTGGAGGAAAAGGTCTAATATACCTTCAGTGGAAGACGAGTCATGGAAACGCGCGTTCTGGTGCGTTAATTTACTTCCTATCTGACACTTCCTCCTTAAATGTGTCCTTAAGGACCCTTGTTTCTGCAGATCGTTTGGCCAGTTCTATGCTTGGGCGAAGTTGTGCTATCGCAGGAGACGAGTAGGTTTTTGACAATTTCCCTTCATCCCGGTGCAGTTCATTCACGGTCTCTCAGTCTGAATCTGGATTTACCTTCGACCCTGGACGACGAATACCATGAAATCGCTTCTCCAGTTCAATCTGTTGAGCAGAGTCAACATCCCCGTCCGAAGCAAAGACTGTCTATTATTGACAGTTTCAATTACTCCATAAGGTTGGCGCATATTCTCGGAACAGCCCTTCGTACGATTGTATGTCGTTTGCCTCGTATCTTGGGTGGCCTTTGGGCTGATGAAGCACTTCGTCTAGTATTGCTCGAATAAATCGAAGGCTGCCCTCGGATTACTTGGCGAATGGGAACAACCCATCATCGCTCAGTTGGATTCGAACCTTAATCAATGGTTAGAAACACTCCCAGAGCATCGTACGTCCTTCTCGAACTGTGTGCGTCGATCCTGATATCATTTTATCACAGTCCGCTGGGACCCCAGTCGCGAGGACAGCGTGTTCTTTAGGCAATCGGCCCATTTACATTGCCAGTTCTACTACGTTCAGATTGTCATACACAGACCCTTTCTTCGAACGTCCTCGTCGCTCGCATTGACTTCCATGGCTGTATGTGCTAATGCAGCTCGAAGATGTTTGAACGTGATAGATGTTTGCGGCCGTGTTGCCCCTGCATTACACCCTTCCTTGGCCAGCGTAAGTATCCATTAACGTTCTACCTGTTTCGTCGCCTGCTTACCAGGCAATATTGACGTGATGCACATTTCCAGGCAGCGAGTTTCGTTTCAGGGGTTGTTCTGCTTCTGAACCTCTGGACTGCAAAACGTTCTGGACTGCCTACCAATCAAGAGAGGGATTTGGCTGACGTTCGGAAAGCCATGGACCTTCAGAAGAGGTTTGAAAAGTGGTAAGATCAATGACCATTCTTTCGAAGTGCCAAACTCATCCCATAAATAAGGTCCCCTGTTTCTGGACGAATCTGGTGTGCACATGTCTGACAATCCGCTTTACCTCAATGACCAACTCGGATTAGGGACGTTCTGAACAATTTGATTGCGGTTGACAACCTTCCTTCGTCTAGTCTCAATCCCGCAGAAGGCATCAAGATGGCATCACAGCCGAATGGTTCATCTATCTCTGAACACCAATCTCAAGCTAATGAACACCAATCTCAAGCTAACGAAGGACCTTCGGCCGTTCCACCACTCCTGTCCCCTCCTTTCCCTCCTCCTCTACACTCCCCCTTCGCCCACAGATTCACTCGTTCCTTACCTGTCACCTTGCGACGCCTTGGTACATACTTGGTATCGTGTTCCGTCAGTATATCCAGTATTTATCCTTTGCCCTCAGCCCCAGTTTCTACAGTATAAAGTAGATTACTTTACCTTGTTTCCATATAATTCACCAATTCGACGGCTTTACTCCGTTCACTATTGGTCTACCTCTAACCACCGCCTACTCTCTCCTAGCCGCCACCCTTTCTATTCTCGTGTGTCGTGACCGAACTCGGCTCTCTCGATACGCTCATGCCACAGTAAAGGGGGCGGTCATGAATCAGCACTCAGAGTCATAGACACTGAGATAACCAGATAGTCCAGCTAATTTATGAGTTCTGCGAATGCATGAAGCACTGACTCAGACGAACGCACCGATGAATGTGCGGGCTAGAGAAGGGATTTCGAGACTCTAGGACGAAATAAAGGGAGCGTGAGAGGGGCGTGGGAAGAGGCTCTTGGACATGCCGGCGTGGGAATACCAGAGAGGCGTGACTTTCCAAAATCGAACAAATAAAGCGTAAACAAAAGGCCATCCAATCAGCGACGCGCGCTAGAGGCAATTGGCCAATCGGAGGGCAGACCGAGCTATCCCACGAAAATGCTACTGCCAAGAGAAACTCCGTTTCCTACAAACGAGTCTTCGTTTCACTCTGGACTCGTAACAACGTTGACGCGCGGTGCGCCATGTACTATGCATGTAGTCTAAGTGTTGTCCTGTTTCTTCTTGAAAATCGAGCATTAACAATTGATGACCTCTCAAAATACTCCCTTGTATCCAAATACCAGCGGGGACGGCCCTAGGTTATAGCTCGAGGCAAGTGCTTCTGCCACGCCCGTCGTTGACTTCTTCCTCGGCAATCGTTCAACGTGCGTCGCTTGGATCAATAGGTCAACGTTTCAAAATTCCAGCCTTTGGCGATGTATACCGTGTCCCAGCCCCCCGTGCTCGATGTTGCCTCACATGGTATCTCTCACACACCTTTACAACTTCAGCTTCAGGCTTCAAGCTACCCATTTGTGGTTTCTTTCGTGCCTCATGGAGTCCTTCTGGCGCTTTTCAATTATGCTCGGAGAAGCTCATATGCTTCTTACAACTGCCTCGTTATCGGGTTGCCGCCGCCGAAAGATTCTCCAGGGGTGCAGACAGTTCATATTTAAGCCGGCCTCAAGCTCAAGCGTTGCCTCCCTTTGCTCTGCGTCAAAATGGTTCTGCTAACTGAGGCACAAATCCCTATCCTTGGAGGCTCTGTGAGTGCTTTTGGCCCTCCGAGCCCTCCCACTTTGATTCTGACCTTTTCTTGTGTAGTGTTGTTATCTATTCTTCAAGCGGTTTGAGCCTACGCACTCACTGGTCCATCTGTTTTCTTTCGTTGGTGTCCCAGTCGCCTGGTCTTTCCTGGTCATCAACCCTTCTCAGCAACTATCTTCTACGGCGCTTCGTACCATCGGTTATTATCTTGGCACAATCATAATATCTGTCCTTTCGTATCGTCTCTCACCATATCACCCTCTCGCAAAGTATCCTGGCCCCCTTTTGTATAAAGCGACGAGGTGGTGGCCAGCGCTAATCAGCCTTTCGGGAAAGCAACATCTCCGGTATGAAGAGCTGCACAGATACTACGGAAATGTCGTGAGAGTCGGTGCGATTCTCTTGTGTCCAGCTCATGTATACGCCACTCAACAAATACGCGTGTACCCTATATCAGGACCCAACGAACTATCCATTACTGATCCCCAAGCTATCAACCCTCTTATGGGTGCGTCAGAGCTCCCCAAGGGACCGAGTGAGTTCTACATGGCAACCTATTACCCTTTTTTAACGATATGCTTTGCGAAGGTTGGAAAGGCCGTCAAGCGGGTCAGAAAGCCTATAGCTTGCTCGGGGTGCAAACTGTAGAAGAGCACTCGAGGAGACGGAAACCTTGGAACAGAGCCTTCAGCACATCAGCCATAAAGGACTACGAAATCGCTCTAGCTAAGAGAGTACGGCAACTCGCGAGCGCCTTGTCAAAGCAACAGGGCAGTATTGACCTCTCGTTATGGATCAATTACTTTGCGTGAGCGACATCATTCTAGCTTCCGTGTTAGTATGTTTCTTACACAAGCCCTTCAATCAACCTCAGGTATGACTTTATGAGTGATATGGGGTATGTTTTGTCTTATTCTCTTTTCGTCTCTCACAAACATTTTGTGGTTGTGCAGCTTTGGTGGGGGATTTGAAATGATGCGGGACGGTGACCCAGACGGGCTACTAAAGCTCATCACCGGCAGCCTTCCGTAAGCTTGTTGTCTTTCATGATTGAATGTTCATTGACGAATAGTAAAATGTGCAGTACGAGCCTCTTCTTAGGGCATCTCCCGTGGATATCAACCTACTACTCCCTCCTTCCATTCACCAAAAGCCTTCAAGCCTTTCGACAGTTTGCTGCGCGGATGGCAATACTGCGAAGGGGTGCAGGTCCTACAACAAAGGATATATTCTACTATCTGGTAGGTGATCATCGACTAGCACTCGACGAAGCTGGGACTGCTTGAACCCTCGCTGACCTCGATTGAAATGCATCATTCRAATAATGAGGAGCAGGTCTTGTCGCACCTAAGTACCCTGTCGGCATCCGCTTTGAAGCCAATAAGTGAGTTAACCGTTCCTCTCGGACTCAGAAAGTCTAATCTTTCTCTCTCAGACTTGAAACCCGCACCATTCCCTTCTCTTGAGCCTTCGGCTGAGCAGCTTGAGCAGCCTGACCCGTCGTCGGTTGAGCCGCTCAACACTGATGCGGAGCAGGATGCGTTGGTGTCGAAAGCGAAATCACTGGCAGGCTCAGACAGTGAATCGACATCCTCGAGCAAGTCATCTACCATATCGACCTCTGACTCCGAGTCCGAGTCCGAGTCCGACTCAGAGTCAGAGTCCCAATCAGGGTCCGACAAGGGAGAGGAAGAGGAAGAACGAGAGCATCGTGGTGCTAAGGCGGCTCATCCTAGCGTCGAACGAGTACGGCATAAACGAGACTCCAAGGTAAGTGGGCATACTGGTACTTTATCTATATATTCACCTTTGTGGGTCTATCTAGCTCGTTGTTGAGGAAGGTGACGATGGACTAGTTTCCTGTTCCAGGAAAAAGTCTCATCATCGCTCCCATGGGAGACGGAAAGCTGGACCAAAGAAAACCTTGGGCGATTTCAACAAAGGCTGCCAGCACATCGTCAAGAATGCGAGGCTGCTACTGAAGAAGCAAATCATCCTCGAGAACGCCCTGCCCGAGAATCAAGATATGTTTGTCCGGGATATAATCTCACAATCTTGTTTATCCAGCAAGGATAAGAAATTATTCAAGCGTCTTGAGAAGCAAGACCCAGACTGCATTGACGAGATGGTCGAATATGTACGTTACGATTCCTCTGAATGAAGCTGAACTAATGGGTAATCCAAGGTTGGATACGCAATCTCCTTCATGAGGAATATGATCAAGACTCGAGCGGCGACGATAACATGTAGCTCGTATGCCCTTCTGGGTCAAGCTACTTTGGAGGAAATCAAGAAAAAGGTTGCTTGGTTACTTCAAGGAAACAAGTTCCACTTTGGAGGAGCTGATGCGCAGGTACGTTCCTCGTCTTACCTTTTGTTCTGATGATGAATGAAACTCGTTCATGAATCCACAGACAAAAAGCTTACGCAGCCAGGAGCTCTACATGCATCCATGCATAGCTGATGTCCTCCGCATCACATTCTTCGAGAATACTCGGTCGTCAAAGGTAGTCAACGCCATCTTCATGGAGATGGTTGAAAGAAGAACAATTCCTCTTCCGCTCTTTGCCTTGGTGCTCACAGCCATCCAGCACTGCCTCGAGGAGTATCAAACCGGCCATCGTGTTCCCAAAGAATTCAGAGGGAGAGAAATCATCATTGCGTATATTCTCTTTGGTTTTCTCTTCCATCATTCAAGCTGCTCACTCACTCCTCAACAGGTACCGTCATCATATGCGGGCTTTAACACTGACTCAAAACCAAGCCGGAGGCTGGTTAAAGGGCATGCTTGATACGACCTGGACCAATATCATGTGAGTAATTCTTCTTTGTCCCTTGGTTTTTGGAGCTGCTGATCGTCCTGCCTGGTGCACATTAGGCGTCAAACTAGACCATCTTTTCTGGATAATATTGACAACAGCCAGGATATCATGCAGGACTTTGCCGGCGTGGACTTTGAGGCCCTACGGCAGTCTGCCCAAACAGCCCCAACGAACACCGAGACTGTCGTTGAATCCGCTCTTTCACAGTCGTCGCCTGCCTCACCTCAGCCTCATGAAAACGAAGTTGAGGGCTGAT
>JAPEVF010000582.1:0-29190 GCA_029747585.1 Pleurotus djamor
GATCAGAAATGAGTCGGCCGCAGTAAACTATCATACAGCGTTGCGCAAGCAGTACCGCGTCCCACATGCGAGTGATTTCGAAGCGAGACGAGGCACGGTGGATTTCCTTCCTTGTCCTGGATTTTGGCCTTGACATTGTCAATGGGGTCCAAGGGTTCAATCTACACAAAATGGGAGCTTACGCAGGACAGCTTGACGAAGATTTGCGTACCACCACGAAGATGGAGATTAACGATCCTATCCTCGCGCACCCGCAGCTCCAGAGCGTCGACCAATCCTGCTCGGTCCTGCTCGGTCGTCTTGACGAAGATTTGCATTCCACCATGGAGATGAACTGGCTCATGTCAAAGGAAGACGTCTGTGCACCGCGGTCGGCGGTGTGAACACGAGCTTAATAATAATTGAGGTGCACTTACACTGCCTCTCACTGATGAGAGGAAACGGAAATAAAGAAGCTGGAAAAACGATAGCGAATGAATCCGAGTCAGAGTGGGTGTTTTCACGCTGAAAAAAAAGGAAATAAAGCTGACTTTGGTCAAGTATCATTCATGGATTAAAAAGGGTCCACCGCAGCCATCAGCCGAACCACGTTCGTCGAGCAGGCCCTATTGGCCTGGAGGGATACCTTGCTTGCCTTGGATTTTGGTTTGACAGCGCCGATGTCGTCCTGAGAATCAAAATCCCGTAGCAAGTGTTCGTGAGGCGTGGCTGCTGGATTTTGGCCTTGACATTGTCGATGGTCCGACTCAATTCGATCTACTAGGAGACTACTAGATAACCACGTCAAAGTGGGACGAGAGTGTCCCTTTGTGACCGGTATCGTATGACTCAAGGAGGTCATGTCTGTGTGACGTGGGAGAAGAAGACTACGACTACGGGTCGCAGTCGGCGGCGCGAACAGTAGGTGAATCGAGGTGAGAACAAAGCCCACACTGTCTGCCTCGAACAAGAGAAAACAGAAACGAGGATTCTGAAAACGATAAAAGGTGAATCGGAAATGTAATCTTTCTGCGCGGACAAGGAAAGAATAGAGCTTATCTTTATCAAGCTTTGTGGGTGAACAAAAGAGGATCACATGTCAGTGTGAGTTGGGAGAGGACCGTGAGCCGCAGTCTGCGGTGCGAATGATAGCCTAGTTGGAGTGGGAACAATACTCACACCGCCTCGCTCCAATGGGAATGAGAAAGAACGGAAAAGGAACAGCCTAAAAGAATAGTAAATGATCCGGAATGGGGATTTTCCTACGTGGAAAGGAAGTGAAAGAACTTACTTGCGTCAGCCGCAGCTATCCGCCAAACAGCGTCGCGCAAGCTGTGTTCGTCTGGACTCTGGAGGGATGCTTGTTTTGGATCTGGGTCTCGGGGGCTTCGACGTCGCCCAAGGAATCAAACTCCACGTGCGACTGGTTTGCAGGTGAGACGAGGGGCGGTGTATTCCCTTCCTTGTCCTGGATTTTGGCCTTGACATTGTCAAAAGTGTCCGAGGGTTTGGTCTAAAAAATGTGAGTTGTGAGTGTTTGCAGGACGGCTTGACGAAGATTTGCGTACCACCACGGGGATGTAGATTGCGAAGCCTATCCTCCCGAACTTGCAGCCGCGGAGTGTTGACCAACCCTACTATGTCTTGACGAAGATTTGCATTCCACCACGGAGGCGGAGGAGTTTCCCTATGCATGTAATAACTGCCACTCGAAGAGGTTATGTCAAGCAAAGAAGACTGTGGACTGCGGTCAGCAGTGTGATCGCGAGCTTAATCGAGGCGCACTTACACCGCCTTTCTTTGACGTGAGGTGACGGAAGAGGAAACCTTGTAAACGAAGGTAGATGAACCCGAATTCGAGGCGGAAACTCATCAAGCTCGTGAATGAATCGGAAACTTGGTCGGCCACAGCCATCTACTAGGCAGCATCGCACAGGTGGTGTTGGTCTGAAAGGATACCTTCCTTGTCCTGGATCTTTGTTCCGACGGCGTCGATGTCGTCCGAGGAACCGAGCTCCCGCATGCAAATGATTTCGAGGCGAGATAAAGCGAGGCGGATTCCTTCCCTTGTCCTGGATTTTGGCCTGGACATTCTCGATGGTGTCCGACGGTTTAATCTAAAAAAANGGTAAGCCTTTTCAGGACGGGTTGACGAAGATCTGCATACCACCACGAGGACGGAGATTCCAGAGCCTATCCTCGCGCCCTCGCAGCTTCGAAGTGTTGGCCAATCCTGCTAGGTATTGACGAAGATTTGCATTCCACCACAGAGTAGTAGACGAATCCTCTGTTCGATTTGAAGCGATTTGAAAGAGAGAGATAACGCAGGCTTGCGAGAAAACAGTTGAGCAGCCGGCGAAGCAAGGTGATTGACAGCAGAGCCAGAGTGTGTATAGTATGCCATTAGTCAGGAGGGAACCAACCAGAAAATCAAGAGAGAAAATGCTAGCCGGGGGGAAGGGGGCGTGTTCGTGAGGGTCGATGCCATCAGACACCTCCGTCCAGAAGTATCGGTCCAAAAGTAAATTGAACAAGAAAAACAAGGGTACGGGAGCCCATGGGCGAGTGATACGAGTCTGAGTGTTTGTGATTGGAGGAGGGAAAAAGCATGCAAGGGGAGAGCCTGTCGGTTGAACTTGAGGCGCCAGAGAGACACAGTGATAGCGACGGCAAGGTGCCGCAGGTGTTTTGACACGAATCGACTGTCAAGGAACGCGAGATGAGCGAGGACGCTGAGCGAAGGGTACGACGAGGCAGGAGGGAGGGAGGAAAAAAGAGGGAAGAGGGAAGAGGGAAGAAGGAAAGAAGCGAGGTTGGGTTACGAGCGTCTATTCGACTCGGTCTATCCACAACCACGATGGTCTCCGCTCAACGAATTTAGTTGCAAGTCCATTTCCATATCCAAATTTCGAATCTTGCTCACCCATTATTGTCAGTGAATTTTTTCTCCGATAGATTCCGTTCGCACGTCGCAGGCGACCCTCTGAGGTTGTCATTGCACATTCAATGTCACTTGGACGTTATGTTGATCATCCATGAAGGTCTTGACGCGTGCTACAGCGACTGCGGTCTCGCTAGACCTCAGCCCCGGTCACTGCCCTCACTGCGCAACGAAATTGAACACGAATCTAGGATGCTACACTACTCAAAACTCGAGCGTGCCAGACAGTCTTACCATCCAGTGCGGACCCACCGCAGCTTTAAGCTCGGTGCGCAGCTCGGAGATGTCATACGACATGGCTGAATGAGGGAGCTGGTACTCTCCCTTTTGGCAAATTCCTCGGATTGCGAAGACTAGGCAACGTTGGCATTGCCACATCCACAATTTCGCTACGCAGCTAGTTGGCTTCGAAATGATTCTCCTCGAATGGCTATGCACATCAAAGCCTTGTTGTGCTGCGCAGGTATTTGTGTGTCCCTTGAACCTAAAAATTAAGTTGTCTTATTCGAAACATATATAAACCTCTGCCGCATCAAGTGTCCCCCAACTATCCCGCCTCCATGAACCTCCATTATGCCACGATGTCCTATCGCCCCGACAGTTTCCATCTCACTCTCGAGACTCGTGATACTCCATGCAACCCTCCTCGTAAGCATTGCTGCTTCCTCTCCGACTGTTGGTCACTGATCCATTCCTTAGAAATGACCTACATCAACACCAATTGGAGCATCACAACTTCATGGGTATGTTTTCCATTCATTTCTCGCGTTCAAATTCTCGTTGCTCACATCACGCTCCCCATCTTAGCCTCTTCTTGAATGAATCGGTACCTATCACTGTTGGTCGCATACTCCTGTGTTCTTCCTTTGGTTAGTAGTCCCGTCCCCGTCTACGACTGTGCGACCACGAGCTGACCCGTAGTGTTTGCCTCACAGCCGATCAACTGACTTTGCTTCGTCTCTTGAAGCTTCTAACCTCGGCCATTCACCTTGTAAGTCGACCGTTTGCCCGCATCGACCTTTTCTCTAACTTACCCTGTTTTATCTACAGTTGATCATGCCGGACGCATGTACCAGTTGACGCCACTCTCCACTACACCGTTGTCTTGAACGTCTCCTCTCACGAACGGACGTTACCTCTTCGCGTAGAGAGACAGCCGTGTGCGTGTCTCTCAATTCAACTTGCACCTCCCTTCTCGACCGCGCCACCAACTGTTCAACGTCGGCCAATCCTGGATGGATCAACCCTGAGTAAGTCTTTCGACTTTGTTCTGTACCCTTTATTCTCAGGCTGACTTGACTATCTTTCAAAATATTCAGTTGTGTCTGTATTTCGTTGATCCCTCTCGTAAACCATTGGTTTCCAATCAAGTAAGTTTCCGACAACCTCATTTGTATCATGACCATTTGTCTAACTNCTACTCAGCTTTTGACGACAGTCTCGGACGTCTACACGCACATTCCCGCGGCGTTTCCACCAACGTTGATGTCTAGACGGTTTCCATCCTACCGCAGGCTACGGTACCGCTTTCGACACAGGGCTGTGCTGGCCATCGCTGCCATCCCTTTGTCCATCACGACCGCACCACCAACCACCTCATTCACGCTCCCTTCGACTGGGCCGCCAGCGGTTGTTCTCAATCACGCCACGAACCATGTTGATTGTTATATCCTCTCACGTTCCCAACCCTTGTCCTCTTTACTTCTTGTACAACGTCAACACTTCCACCATCGTTTCAACACACTCTGTGTCTCGACCTCACGACTAACGACCTCATCTGCCAATGATCAATGCTATCACGGCACAATTCACCATTGGATCTTAGCTTCAACTTCCTTCTCGATCGCGCCACCAACCACGACCATTGGCTCTGCCATTTTTTCGTTTCTGCGAGGATTTTCTTTCCCTCTCCGACCTCAACCGCAGCCTCAACCACCATGTCCAGGTTACCCCGACCTCACCCATTCTCACTTATCGACCACGCCGTCATTCGCTCCTCTCGCCTCCACCACACTTTTCGCCATCGTTGATGTCAAACCCGATGACTAGAGTCCTCCCTCGAGACATGCCTCCCTCCTCAACCGCGCGACCCTCTCATCCATCAACGTTGTCAACAACCATTCCCTTGCCGTTTCTCTTTGATGGCATCACTTTTCGACTTTTCTGGGCTGTGACCAACCCCTTCAACGTTTCAACGATTGCTCGCATCCCATTCTCCTGCGACACCGACCACAACCCTCTCCTTAGCTATCACAACGATCTACTCACCTTCTCCGTCCTCGACCGCGCCACCAACCAGCTCCAGTCAACCGCCGGATCCAACCTTGCTCAACCGCGGACTGGTGCTTCGCGCGCGGGACATGTACATGTTCTCTGTCAGCAGGCCCCACTTTCCACTCGAGGGACGAAGATAGAAGCCCAAGAACTTCGCGAAGAGGATCGTCGCTGTCGAATTAATGTCAACATCAAACAAATTGGTCCTAGGGTGTGGGTTTGGTTCGTCTTCGTCTCCATGATCAGGCTGGAGGCCTGAGGACTCGAACTGACTTGGCCTTGATTGTAGGCTTCGTATTCCAATTCGAGCCCTAGTTAACTCTTAGTGTAAACCCGGTGTACCCGTAGATAGCCCAATACACACCAGCGGAAACTAGGGGGAGACCCCTTTTTTCCCTGGCTTACAACTTGCCTTCGGGAGGGGAAACGCTGTCAGCGCGAGGTGTTGGAATGGATGGACTTGCGTTCTTTTTTAACCGTTTAGAGTTTGCAGGGGCTTTACCACGCACTCTCGCATGCAAAAGTAGAATACAAAACGCTAGACATTACCCTAGACGCACGCACTTCCATCCCACATGTACCCTTCAAACACATTTGCCCACCACTTAACCTCCGCTCCTCCCCCGCTTGTGCCTCCCTTGATCTTGGCTCTCCCATCATCACGACAGATATGCCCACTTTGCTCCACGGCATCGATCATCTCTGCGGCAAGTCCGACGCTGACTTTCTCCTCATGAGCGAGTTCGATGGTCGATCTAGGACCGGATAGAGCGAGGAGACTGGATAAGCGAGCGGCAAACGCAGCGTCGGTATACGGAGGTGTGTGAAGGACGCTTAGTCCCGATGCGAATGTGCGCCTGCGAATCGGGGGATTAGTGTACGAAGGGAGGAGGGGGATTACTTGTAGGAATGTCGACGGTGGTATAAGCGCTATTTGACTGACATGAGCCACGGAAGATGGCAGCAGCATATGAATTCTCCTCACCAACGCCTCTGGCACGGTTCCATCCACCCCATACTTCATCAAGTGGGAGGATTCCACGCTCGCCCAAGAGGCTTGCGCCGCTGTTGCTACTTCTGCTCGGATGCTGGTTGACGCCTTGTAAAATACCCGCTAATTCTCTGGCGAGTTCATCGAACCATTTCCCTTCGTCCCTCATCATGTCGAGTGTGACGGGGGTGTTAGCCATCTGCAATCCCAGTTGCGACAAGGACGATCGGATAAAAGTAGCCTCTTCCGGTTCATTTGACGAGACGGACCCGTCAGACAAGGCGATGTTGTCGGTGGGTTGCGTCGATGTAACGGAGGTCGTCGATGCGGTTAATTTCTCATTCAGATCCGCCGCTAAGCGAACCATGTCCCTCGCCTTGTTCATCAAAGCCTCTAAATCTTTCAATGAATCCTGAATATCGCTCTCTCTATTCTGAGCGGAACTTTCGACCACCTGGAGGATACCACCTGTTACGATGGAGAAGGATCATTACTATTCACCTTCAATGATGATAGATAACCAGTACGTACTGATCCCGGATCGAGTGGTAACAGACAGATCGGGGTTTGCACCGGTCCCATGTCTTGGGGTAGACGTTCCCAAGGTACTAATCTAAGGCGCAGAGACGATATGATATAACGGAACGGAGCNAAAAAATAACTTGTTGTAAAAACGAGAACTTACCTCCCAGGCTTTTCCTTTGAGAGCGCGCTTTAGAGCCGAATAGAACGCCTTGTCCCCACCCTTGCGAAAACTGATCTTAATCATACGAGACATTGTGCTATCATCCTCTGGAGATGCTGGGCGTGAGGTTGGTGCAGACTTGGCACTGACACTTCGTCCCCCTTGGCGAGTTGTGGTGGGAAGCGGGGAGGAACATATCTCACACTGCAACAAAGAAGGGTGGTTTAGGAATGTGCATGCAGGGCACGCCTTTGTGGTTTCAGGATGACCTTGAGAAAGAGGTGTCGATGCACCTGAAATGGGTGCTGATGATGGTAAGGAAATGGACTGATGAGGAAGTGATGGTTGGGGTGCTTCAGGGACAGGCACCGCGCTACGCGGAACTCCACAAAGAGCACAAATGCTCGCCGCAGCAGGACTCAACCCAGGCGGATTACGATAGTCA
This sequence comes from Pleurotus djamor, assembly GCA_029747585.1. Lineage (NCBI taxonomy): Eukaryota > Fungi > Basidiomycota > Agaricomycetes > Agaricales > Pleurotaceae > Pleurotus > Pleurotus djamor. The sequence goes on from JAPEVF010000582.1 coordinate 7,316, forward strand.
CAAACTTCGCATTCCCAGGTCTCGAATTGGGCAGGCACAGAGGATGTGGAAGGTGATCCTTGTCCCGGAGGAGTGGACGAGTTCATTTGCGATAAATACACCGTGACTTTAGGCGATGATTTGAATAGTCCTGCGTAGTAATCCGTCTGTGTCACGTAGGACAGATCCAGGGCGAAAGAATGCACGGTTTCGTCCTGATTATCCACGTAGAAGAGTCGATGTGTAGAGACATGAATGGAACCCGACTGGCGGTCTGGGGACTTTTGTGACCTGAATGGGCCAATCAAAAGAGTCAAGAAGGCGATCAAGACCGTCCTGGGCGCACCCGTCGTAGATGCCTACGTTATCTTGACTGGCAAACAAATCTTCATCGTCATAAAGCAGAGCTTGGACTGGTATCGATCCATCTATGCATCGTGTGTACCGTCGGAGAGCCATGGGGGGTCAGAGGTCAAAAACAGCAAGAGCAATCCAAGTAGCCCAGGGGGGCGGTACAGGCGTGAGTGATGGATGGAATTCAGATTGGGAATGCTCGCGTCGACCACACGAAAAAGATCCAGGAGAAGGGTACGTTGTGTATATAGCTCAAGTTCCCAAGTGACTGCACAGGGCAAAGTCAGGCAGCGATAACGAGTCTGTTTTCAATCTAAGAGAAGACTCTGCGACGAGTCCTGAGTTCACGACCAAAAAGCGACGGGTGGTGGATCGAAGAATTTGAAGTTTCGAGCTGGATCGCTTGAGAGATTTAGATACCGGTGCGGTAATAGCCGTGATTTGCCAAGTTCGGGAAAGACAGGGGCTTTGGCTCGGTTCCCTGGAAAGTCACCCAAAAGTCACCCCGAAGCTTCTGCGATGTATTGGGCCTGGAGAAATGTAGCCAACAGCAGCGCGCGTGGAAAGCCTCTATCCCATGGACTGACCAATGAACAGAGGGCCTGCTCTCTCCCTTTAAGCACCTCTCACGCCGGTTCATAAGTGCCTGCTTTTCAGCAAGCCCACCTTCTGCTTGCCCGCATCTCGGTCGCCTAGATCGAGTCCATTCCATACCTCGACCCATCCACTGTTGCTGCTAGCCAGCAATTTCTGGCCAGAATTCAGCTCCGAGGCTCACTATGAGGTGCGGCGACGTACGCCACAATCATCCAACTTTCGAGGAACACACGACCAGCGAGTTTTGCCTTTCTCATCCTCCTGTACAACTGGTGTAGTGGGAGCTTGGGCACTCATGCAGCAGGACGGAATTTCACCGTGGATGATACCCGCGAGCTCGATCCCAGCCCTGCGACAGCCTTCGATACGACAGCCTTCGACCCCGTCAACGTCTAGTCACCCCCTCCATGACGCACGCAATCGTCCCTATAAACGACACCTCAAGGCACATCGACTACACATGCAAATCCCTCCTCCTTCCTCCCAAACCCCCATCATCGACACCAACACGACCCTTCGTGTTCCTCCATCACGCCCCATAAACACCAAAAGCCACCCTCCGACCAACATCCCTCACGTCTCCAATCTCAACTTTCGACGGTTAGGTCTGTGCCTCTCGTGTCCGTTCCAACCACCATCTTTCATGTCCACTCTCGCATCAAGGCCTTCGACACATCCATCATCCACGCCAACACGACCCTCGTCCCTCCTTCACGGCCCTCCAATCTCGACCGTTGGGTCCCCATCTAAACAGGCGGCGTCTCCCACTTCACACTACATGAACCGGATCCTCACAACCACCCACTCTCATGTTCCCTCCCACACCAAACCCTCGCCTCCAACGTCCATCCCCTCGCCTCTGCGAACAGGACAGGATGTCCACGTCCCACCATATCCCCATGGCAAGTTCTCGAAAGGATGGCTAGAGATGTGTCGTTTTGCGTGCTGCCAAATGTGAGTTTGCATCGCATGTTGACTTTTCGCGAAGACTAACCTTGTTCGATGTCCGCAGTCTCTTTTCGCCACGGACGAGCGCATCAACGCGTGCCCAACCCATAGCAGAACGCGGCTGCACGTTGGCGAAAGGGTAGCATCAGATTCAAGAGAGTTGTAGATGGTTTTTCGCGTCGAATTCTGCGGAACAGGTGAGTTTTGTCTTCGATGATGACTTTTCGAGTAGACTGACCGTGTTTGATGTGCGCAGTAGATCTCCTACACCGCTGCGATGCTGTGCAGGAGGGTGGATGCCCTGGGAACGTGCTCTATAGACACCGTTAGCAGGAAGGGCTGCGGAGGCGGAGGACAACACACCAGATACGCTGCTGCGCATGGAGAGGACGCGTAGGCCATGGGGAGCAATGCTGCAAGTTTACGAAAGAGGTGGTGGTCGTCTACGGAAAGTCATCGAAGGGTATCTGAGCGAACTTCGATTTTTTTGAAAGGTGAGTTTTCGATCAATATGAATGTTTTTTGCGGAGGGGACTGACCATAGTCTTTCATGTTCGCGATCTTCGACAGAGAGTAACGAATGTCGCTTTCGAATAACGCTTGATCTATCGCCGTTAGCCCCGTCGTGGCTGGCGGAGGAGGAGGAAGGGGAGACTGGAGGTTGGAGGCAAAGGCAGATGGGCAACGGTACACGTACGGGACGCGTCGAACGTACGGATAGACCGTGAAGGACGGTCATCCCAGTGTACGAAAGGGTTGTGAAGGGTTTGGCTGCGCAAATTGAAAGAAACAAGTGAGTATGTATTGAATATGTATTTTTTTTTCGAGTTGACTAACCATTGAATAATGCTCGTTTGAACAGGAATTTTCGACGACGACATGGATCCACGAACGCCATCTACCCGTAGCCACCCCTGCGATCGGCCATTAAGGGGAAGAGGAGGAGGAGGAGGAGGACGCTACACGTTCAACAAGGGGACAGTGTCAAGAGAGGAGGAAGGGGAGGAAGACGAAGGGAGGAAGACGACTTACCGACTGGAGCAATACGACATCAAAGGCACTGTCGCCTGCGGAGCAGCAGCAGATGCGATGCTATGCTCAGACTGCGGAGAGCCATAATGGACATAGACGCAGTCAGCGAAGGACGGGATGGGACAGGGTATGGAAGGGAGGAGTGAAGGGATGGAGGGATGGATCGTTCGCGTTGGTGGGAGGGGAGCGGACGGCGTTTGGGTGCCGGAGATTGGAGGGACGCATTGGGCTGGAAAGACGCGTGTTGAAGACGAGTGGAGGGGAGAATGGAACGACGAGGAGAACGAGCTGGAGCTGGAGCTGGAGGAGAGAGGTTGCGAGTCGGTGATCGAGACGATGATCAAGTCCCAGTCCGAGTTGGCGCCTTTTCTCGTTCCGCGGACCGCCACTCACTTCAAACCCTCAACTCAATTTAGGTGCGCAACCACTCTCTCCCCATTCAAAGGTGCTCAACATGCTGATCAAGTTCAATCTGCGTAGGTGATGGGACTATGCGCTTGCGATGTTGCGCGGCAAGAAGAATGACAAAAATCTAAAATACAACACGTAGTAGCAATTGATAGGTAAGTTCGGTATAGCGTCGACGATCGTATCGTAATATTTACTTTTCTCTAGTGTTTCGATGTAGGTGGTTCCAAGATAATGATGACCTAGTAATACACGAATAAAAAGGAATGGGTTTTGTGACAAAAAAGCAGATGCGGGATTGCGGATTGCGGATTGCTGTGCGATGTTCCTTTAGGCTTTGTTAGCACGCGTCCGGATATGATGAAAAGGGAGTGGGCTTACATTGATATTGATAATGGGTTGATGCAAGAAATGGTCAAGAAATGGATTGGCTGGGATCTCGGAGTCAGCAACCAACAACACGACGACGCGGAAGAGTCGAAGACACGGAGGAACCTACAGAGATGATGGGAGACGGCCCCTGACGAAGGCTGGGACTTGGTCAGTTCAAAGACTGTCAACCCGCGATAGTGATTCAACTCGGCTAACCTGTGATGTTCTCTCTAGGCGTTTGTGTACCATACTACTTCTCGGAAATTGCGAGCAAAGGCTTGTCCCTCTTCCATGAGACGGCGGCTCGTTGGCGACTGGACATTCACATCGCGTCAATATCCACGTCCGAAAATTGAGAAGAAGCAATCAAACGCGTACCACGAAGACCATCACGCCGGAGTACAAGTGGTAGAAGCAACGCGCCCACAGAGACCTTGGCTCGGGCTAGGGCATCGTCTCAACACACAAAAACAAGGGTGACGCGTGGTTTGAAGATGAACTCACGGGAAACTTCCAGTCAATATCGATAGGCAAGGTCTCGAAGACGGTAGTCTGGAACTTGAAGGTCAGAATACCACCCGGGCGCTTGAGACGATTGAAGTTTCCGTCGATGAGGAAGATGAGCAGGAGGCCAGCGCCGAGGATGAGGAAGAGGATAATGAAGAAGAGAAACGAAAAGACAAAGATATTCGCGACTGTCGGGGACGTCGCTTCGGACAATCGGCGTCTTATGGATTCAAGCATGGTTTTTGCGGACAGGGTAGGTACTTTGCCTCGATGGGACGGGATGGCGCCTTGGAGGGGTCGGGACAGACAGGGAGTGGGAGGTGGGGGAGAGCAAGAGCCAGCGACGCGTACTCATCCTTATGTACGCTTTTTATTTCCTCGTTTTTGTACCCAGAAATTCGGACTGAACTTTGTTACGAGGTCAGTGATATCCTATGGAATCCAATGGGCGTCTCCCGCGTTGAATCGCAGACGTGACTCGTCCACAAGTCCTGCGTCTCACCCGCTCGTACCAAGGACTGTAAGTACGTCTTTCATGAGATACAACTACTCTACGACGCGGGAAGTAAGTACTCGTCGTGTTGTTTTATAAATACGCCACTGATATGTTCTGACATCACGACCCGTGTGTTTGTTTTCATTCCGTCGATGATCTTCTTCCCATATGGGAAAACCTGCAAGTCTATCCGTTTGTCCGTCCCAACTTCCCACTCCGTGCTGCTGGTCCCCGTGTCCCCATCCCCTGTCAAGTAATCCCCACAGTGTATCCTGGGGTCATCTTCGGGTTTCCTGGGGTCACCATGCGCGCCAGTTACTTGGAATCCCAACGACCAACAAACTTTGACTTCTGGGGTTCAAAAAAAATAATACTTAGGAATTGGGACTGGACGGCACAGGTTGGGGCAATCAGTACCCTTCGATCGGAGCCCGTATCCCCACAAGAGGGCGCATCAAGAATGTTTAATGTCTCCTCGCGACGCTGCGCCTCTCCTCCCGCCCCTTCATGTCATTCCATGCGACTTTCCTGTCTCATTCCCCAGCCTAGAATATGGTTAACGAGCGATTCAGCGACTGCTCAACGCTCTCCCGAGTCCTTGAACACGGTACCCAAACCAGTGGATCCTTTGCGCAGTAACAGCGCGCAGAGTTTAATCCTGATATCATTCCCACCGTGCTAAATTTATCATCAGTTTTGGACCTCATCGTGCAACGTGTTGGACTTGGGCGTTACCGATGTCATACACGGTTTTTGACGGTGCTTCTGTACACCTCTACGCCGTGGTGTCCGGCTCCGACTGTCGTACTATTATCGAGAATGATACAAGTTCAACGAAATCTCATATTCACTCCGAGTTTGATACTTGCCGCGCAAGGGTGGTTTGCAAAGTCTCGAGTACGTAGAGCGGACCATGAACGTCTTACGTATGTGCAGTAGATAATATAATATGCATTTCAACACCAAACGTATAATGCGGGACCTGCGAAGTGGAACGAATACGACTTAGACGCAACTTGTCAACCCTACTTACTTGGAATCGTCCCTGAGTAGGTGTTGATGTCGAAGATAAAGAGCCTGAAGATTTGATAACAAGACACAGGCAAAGGCGTTGATGTTGATTAGCTGAAGGGCTACTCGACGAATGATTCAACCTTCGATGCAACGAACTATGAAGTCGACGCCTTGTCCTTGAGTAAAGACGATGCTGCAGTCCACACGGCGTCAGCTTCCAAAATTTCGAATGAGTTTAATTGGAGTCGAAGAGAAAATACAGCGTTTCTCTTTCTCTTGGTCATGTACTGGATCTCTGCGAAGTCGAACTTTGACATGGGCAAGTCAAAATGAAGCAGGGGCCCACAGGGGTATGATTCGGAAGGGACTGACGAATACGACGCCGCAATAACTTGTAACCGCAATCCAAGAGCTCGATTCATACAGGACAAGGTCATTCCAACAGTTTCACAGAAGCTTCAAACTACGAGAAGAAAAACGAGACTCGGTGGCTCAAACGCGAGCCTTGCATTTTCACATCATTTTGATCTTCATCACCGAGATGGCTCAATGGAAGTCCTGACGTTGACTCGACGACCTCCGAGCCTTTGTCTACTCTGCGGCGGATACCAGCAGTGTATGTACTCGCGACACTGGATGCGGAAACATCGAGGGCCAACTGTCATTGAGCTATTGAATTGACTAAGTACTGACTAGTCGACGTAAAACAGCTACTGCGATACAAAGAGGTTATGTCAAGGGGAGAAGACTGTAGACTAGCTAGATCGACACGTACTTACACTGCCCCTCTCTGAGGAGAGGAAACGGGAAAGAAGACTCTGAAAACGATAGGAAATGAGCCAGAAATGGGAATGTTTACGCAGGAAAGAGCTTACGTTCATCAAGATTCAAGCTTCGTAGATGAATCAACGATGATCGCCCGCAGCCAATACCACTGACCAGACTCGGCGTAGGCAAGAGCTTGCAACGTACTCTACGTGGCCAATTTCCTTCCTCGTCCTGGATTTTGGCCTTGGCATTGTCAATGGCGTCCGACTCTTTTGGATCTAATACGAGACTACTAGATAATCAAATCAAGAGAGTGCGAGAAGAACCTCGTATGATTGCTGCGACTCGAGGAAGACAGGTCAGTATGGGTCGGGAGAAGAAGTGTGTGACCCGCAGTCGGCGTGCTTACTATAATTAAGGTGGGCGCAGTACCGACATAGCCTGCCTCTGACGAGAGAGAACAGAAAGAGAGAGGACCTAGAACGATAGCGGATAAGTAAATCAGATTAGGGATTTTTCTACACGAAACGGGAAAGGAGAGAACTTACTTGGGTGAAGCGTTGCACAGGATCAGAAATGAGTCGGCCGCAGTAAACTATCATACAGCGTTGCGCAAGCAGTACCGACGTCCCACATGCGAGTGATTTCGAAGCGAGACGAGGCACGGTGGATTTCCTTCCTTGTCCTGGATTTTGGCCTTGACATTGTCAATGGGGTCCAAGGGTTCAATCTACACAAAATGGGAGCTTACGCAGGACAGCTTGACGAAGATTTGCGTACCACCACGAAGATGGAGATTAACGATCCTATCCTCGCGCACCCGCAGCTCCAGAGCGTCGACCAATCCTGCTCGGTCCTGCTCGGTCGTCTTGACGAAGATTTGCATTCCACCGTGGAGATGGACTGCGGTTCGAAGGGCTCATGTCAAAGGAAGACGTCTGTGCACCGCGGTCGGCGGTGTGAACACGAGCTTAATAATAATTGAGGTGTACTTACACTGCCTCTCACTGATGAGAGGAAACGGAAATAAAGAAGCTGGAAAAACGATAGCGAATGAATCCGAGTCAGAGTGGGTGTTTTCACGCTGNAAAAAAAAGGAAATAAAGCTGACTTTGGTCAAGTATCATTCATGGATTAAAAAGGGTCCACCACAGCCATCAGCCGAACCACGTTCGTCGAGCAGGCCCTATTGGCCTGGAGGGATACCTTGCTTGCCTTGGATTTTGGTTTGACAGCGCCGATGTCGTCCTGAGAATCAAAATCCCGTAGCAAGTGTTCGTGAGGCGTGGCTGCTGGATTTTGGCCTTGACATTGTTGATGGTCCGACTCAATTCGATCTACTAGGAGACTACTAGATAACCACGTCATAAGTGGGACGAGAGTGTCCCTTTGTGACCGGTATCGTATGACTCAAGGAGGTCATGTCTGTGTGACGTGGGAGAAGAAGACTACGACTACGGGTCGCAGTCGGCGGCGCGAACAGTAGGTGAATCGAGGTGAGAACAAAGCCCACACTGTCTGCCTCGAACAAGAGAAAACAGAAACGAGGATTCTGAAAACGATAAAAGGTGAATCGGAAATGTAATCTTTCTGCGCGGACAAGGAAAGAATAGAGCTTATCTTTATCAAGCTTTGTGGGTGAACAAAAGAGGATCACATGTCAGTGTGAGTTGGGAGAGGACCGTGAGCCGCAGTCTGCGGTGCGAATGATAGCCTAGTTGGAGTGGGAACAATACTCACACCGCCTCGCTCCAACGGGAATGAGAAAGAACGGAAAAGGAACAGCCTAAAAGAATAGTAAATGATCCGGAATGGGGATTTTCCTACGTGGAAAGGAAGTGAAAGAACTTACTTGCGTCAGCCGCAGCTATCCGCCAAACAGCGTCGCGCAAGCTGTGTTCGTCTGGACTCTGGAGGGATGCTTGTTTTGGATCTGGGTCTCGGGGGCTTCGACGTCGCCCAAGGAATCAAACTCCACGTGCGACTGGTTTGCAGGTGAGACGAGGGGCGGTGTATTCCCTTCCTTGTCCTGGATTTTGGCCTTGACATTGTCAAAAGTGTCCGAGGGTTTGGTCTAAAAAATGTGAGTTGTGAGTGTTTGCAGGACGGCTTGACGAAGATTTGCGTACCACCACGGGGATGTAGATTGCGAAGCCTATCCTCCCGAACTTGCAGCCGCGGAGTGTTGACCAACGCTACTATGTCTTGACGAAGATTTGCATTCCACCACGGAGGCGGAGGAGTTTCCCTATGCATGTACTAACTGCCACTCGAAGCGGTTATGTCAAGCAAAGAAGACTGTGGACTGCGGTCAGCAGTGTGATCGCGAGCTTAATCGAGGCGCACTTACACCGCCTTTCTTTGACGTGAGGTGACGGAAGAGGAAAACCTTGTAAACGAAGGTAGATGAACCGGAATTCGCGGCGGAAACTCATCAAGCTCGTGAATGAATCGGAAACTTGGTCGGCCACAGCCATCTACTAGGCAGCATCGCACAGGTGGTGTTTGTCTGAAAGGATACCTTCCTTGTCCTGGATCTTTGTTCCGACGGCGTCGATGTCGTCCGAGGAACCGAGCTCCCGCATGCAAGTAATTTCGAGGCGAGATAAAGCGAGGCGGATTTCTTCCCTTGTCCTGGATTTTGGCCTTGACATTGTCAATGGTCTCCGACGGTTCAATCTAAAAAAATGTAAGCTTTTTGAGGACAGCGCTCCGAAGATCTGCATACCACCACGGGGACGGAGATTCCAGAGCCTATCCTCGCGCCCTCGCAGCTTCGAAGTGTTGGCCAATCCTGCTAGGTCTTGACGAAGATTTTCATTCCACCACAGAGTAGTAGACGAATCCTCTGTTCGATTTGAAGCGATTTGAAAGAGAGAGATAACGCAGGCTTGCGAGAAAACAGTTGAGCAGCCGGCGAAGCAAGGTGATTGACAGCAGAGCCAGAGTATGTATAGTATGCCAGTAGTCAGGAGGGAGCCAACCAGAAAATCAAGAGAGAAAATGCTAGCCGGGGGGAAGGGGGCGTGTTCGTGAGGGTCGATGCCATCAGACACCTCCGTCCAGAAGTATCGGTCCAAAAGTAAATTGAACAAGAAAAACAAGGGTACGGGAGCCCATGGGCGAGTGATACGAGTCTGAGTGTTTGTGATTGGAGGAGGGGAAAAGCATGCAANGGGGAGAGCCTGTCGGTTGAATTTGAGGCGGCAGAGAGACACAGTGATAGCGACAGCAAGGTGCCGCAGGTGTTTTGACACGAATCGACTGTCAAGGAACGCGAGATGAACGAGGACGCTGAGCGAAGGGTACGACGAGGCAGGAGGGAGGGAGGAAAAAAGAGGGAAGAGGGAAGAGGGAAGAAGGAAAGAAGCGAGGTTGGGTTACGAGCGTCTATTCGACTCGGTCTATCCACAACCACGATGGTCTCCGCTCAACGAATTTAGTTGCAAGTCCATTTCCATATCCGAATTTCATAGTCTTGCTCACCCATGATGATCAGTTATTTTTTATCCGACAAATTCCGTTCGTACGTAGCAAGCGACCCTCTGAGGTTGTCATTGCACATTCAATGTCACTTGGACGTTATGTTGATCATCTATGAAGGTCTTGACGCGTGCTACAGCGACTGCGGTCTCGCTAGACCTCAGCCCCGGTCACTGCCCTCACTGCGCAACGAAATTGAACACGAATTTAGGATGCTACACTACTCAAAACTCGAGCGTGCCAGACAGTCTTACCATCCAGTGCGGACCCACCGCAGCTTTAAGCTCGGTGCGCAGCACGGAGATGTCGTACGACATGGCTGAATGAGGGAGCTGGTACTCTCCCTTTTGGCAAATTCCTCGGATTGCGAAGACTAGGCAACGTTGGCATTGCCACATCCACAATTTCGCTTCGCAGCTAGTTGGCTTCGAAATGATTTTCCTCGAATGGCTATGCACATCAAAGCTTTGTTGTGCTGCGCAGGTATTTGTGTGTCCCTTGAACCTAAAAATTAAGTTGTCTTATTCGAAACAGCAGCAAGCAAAGGCGGGGTATATAAACCTCTGCCGCATCAACTGTCCCCCAACTATCCCGCCTCCATGAACCTCCATTATGCCACGATGTCCTATTGCCCCGACAGTTTCCATCTCACTCTCGAGACTCGTGATACTCCATGCAACCCTCCTCGTAAGCATTGCTGCTTCCTCTCCGACTGTTGGTCACTGATCCACCTCTTCTTGAATGAATCGGTAACTATCACTGTTGGTCGCATACTCCTGTGTTCTTCCTTTGGTTAGTAGTACCGTCCCCGTCTACGACTGTGCGACCACAAGCTGACCCGTAGTGTTTGCCTCACAGCCGATCAACTGATTTTGCTTCGTCTCTTGAAGCTTCTAACCTCGGCCATTCACCTTGTAAGTCAACTGTTTGCCCGCATCGACCTTTTCTCTAACTTACCCTGTTTTATCTACAGTTGATCATGCCGGACGCATGTACCAGTTGACGCCACTCTCCACTACACCGTTGTCTTGAACGTCTCCTCTCACGAACGGATGTTACCTCTTCGCGTAGAGAGACAGCCGTGTGCGTGTCTCTCAATTCAACTTGCGCCTCCCTTCTCGACCGCGCCACCAACTGTTCAACGTCGGCCAATCTTGGATGGACCAACCCTGAGTAAGTCTTTCGACTTTGTTCTGTACCCTTTATTCTCAGGCTGACTTGACTATCTTTCAAAATATTCAGTTGTGTCTGTATTTCGTTGATCCCTCTCGTAAACCATTGGTTTCCAATCAAGTAAGTTGTCGACAACCTCATTTGTATCATGACCATTTGTCTAACTCTACTCAGCTTTTGACGACAGTCTCGGACGTCTACACGCACCTTCCCGCGGCGTTTCCACCAACGTTGGTGTCTAGACGGTTTCCATCCCACCGCAAGCTACGGTACCGCTTTCGACACAGGGCTTTGCTGGCCATCGCTGCCATCCCTTTGTCCATCACGACCGCACCACCAACCACCTCATCCACGCTCCCTTCGACTGCGCCGCCAGCGGTTGTTCTCAATCACGCCACGAACCATGTTGATTGTTATATCCTCTCGCGTTCCCAACCCTTGTCATCTTTACTTCTTGTACAACGTCAACACTTCCACCATCGTTTAAACACACTCTGTGTCTCGACCTCACGACTAACGACCTCATCTGCCTGTGATCGATGTTATCACGGCACAATTCACCTTTGGATCTTAGCTTCGACTTCCTTTTCGATCGCGCCACCAACCACGACCATTGGCTCTGCCATTTTATGTTACTGCGACGATTTTCTTGCCCTCTCCGACCTCACCCGCAGCACCAACGACCACGTTCAGGTGAAACGCAATCCGATCCATTCCGGTGCTTCTTTTCCTTCTCGACAGCATCATACATTCCTCTCGCCTCCACCACACTTTTCGCCATCGTTGATGCCAGACCCGATGACTAGAGTCCTCCCTCGAGACATGCCCCCCTCCTCAACCGCGCGACCGACCCTCTCATCCATCAACGTTGTCAACAACCATTCCCTTGCCGTTTCTCTTTGATGGCATCACTTGTCGACTTGTCTGGGCTGTGACCAACCCCTTCAACGATTGCTCACATCCCATTCTCCTGCGACACCGACCACAACCCTCTCCTTAGCTATCACAACGATCTACTCACCTTCTCCGTCCTCGACCGCGCCACCAACCAGCTCCAGTCAACTGCCGGATCCAACCTTGCTCAACCGCGGACTGGTGCTTCTCGCGCGGGACATGTACATGTTCTCTGTCAGCAGGCCCCACTCCACACTCGCGGAGCATGGGAGGTAGAAGCCCAAGAACTTCGCGAAGAGGATCGTCGCTGTCGAATTAATGTCAACATCAAACAAGTTGGTCCTAGGGTGTGGGTTTGGTTCGTCTTCGTCTCCATGATCAGGCTGGAGGCCTGAGGACTCGAACTGACTTGGCCTTGATTGTAGGCTTCGTATTCCAATTCGAACCCTAGTTAACTCTTAGTGTAAACCCGGTGTACCCGTAGATAGCCCAATACACACCAGCGGAAACTAGGGGGAGACCCCTTTTTTCCCTGGCTTACAACTTGCCTTCGGGAGGGGAAACGCTGTCAGCGCGAGGTGTTGGAATGGATGGACTTGCATTCTTTTTTAACCGTTTAGAGTTTGCAGGGGCTTTACCACGCACTCTCGCATGCAAAAGTAGAATACAAAACGCTAGACATTACCCTAGACGCACGCACTTCCATCCCACATGTACCCTTCAAACACATTTGCCCACCACTTAACCTCCGCTCCTCCCCCGCTTGTGCCTCCCTTGATCTTGGCTCTCCCATCATCACGACAGATATGCCCACTTTGCTCCACGGCATCGATCATCTCTGCGGCAAGTCCGACGCTGACTTTCTCCTCATGAGCGAGTTCGATGGTCGATCTAGGACCGGATAGAGCGAGGAGACTGGATAAGCGAGCAGCGAATGCAGCGTCGGTGTAAGGAGGTGTGTGAAGGACACTTAGTCCCGATGCGAATGTGCGCCTGCGAATCGGGGGATTAGTATACGAAGGGAGGAGGGGGATCACTTGTAGAAATGTCGACGGTGGTATAAGCGCTATTTGACCGACATGAGCCACGGAAGATGGCAGCAGCATATGAATTCTCCTCACCAACGCCTCTGGCACGGTTCCATCCACCCCATACTTCATCAAGTGGGAGGATTCCACGCTCGCCCAAGAGGCTTGCGCCGCTGTTGCTACTTCTGCTCGGATGCTGGTTGACGCCTTGTAAAATACCCGCTAATTCTCTGGCGAGTTCATCGAACCATTTCCCTTCGTCCCTCATCATGTCGAGTGTGACGGGGGTGTTAGCCATCTGCAATCCCAGTTGCGACAAGGACGATCGGATAAAAGTAGCCTCTTCCGGTTCATTTGACGAGACGGACCCGTCAGACAAGGCGATGTTGTCGGTGGGTTGCGTCGATGTAACGGAGGTCGTCGATGCGGTTATTTCTCATTCAGATCCGCCGCTAAGCGAACCATGTCCCTCGCCTTGTTCATCAAAGCCTCTAAATCTTTCAATGAATCCTGAATATCGCTCTCTCTATTCTGAGCGGAACTTTCGACCACCTGGAGGATACCACCTGTTACGATGGAGAAGGATCATTACTATTCACCTTCAATGATGATAGATAACCAGTACGTACTGATCCCGGATCGAGTGGTTACAGACAGATCGGGGTTTGCACCGGTTCCATGTCGCGGGGTGGACGTTCCCAAGGTACTAATCTAAGGTGCAGAGACGATATGATATAACGGAACGGAACAAAAAATAGCTTTTGTAAAAAAGAGAACTTACCTCCCAGGCTTTCCCTTTGAGAGCGCGCTTTAGAGCCGAATAGAACGCCTTGTCCCCACCCTTGCGAAAACTGATCTTGATCATACGAGACACTGTGCTATCATCCTCAGGAGATGCTGGGCGTGAGGTTGGTGCAGACTTGGCACTGACACTTCGNCCCCCCTTGGCGAGTTGTGGTGGGAAGCGGGGAGGAACATATTTCACACTGCAACAAAGAAGGGTGATTCAAGAATGTGCATGCAGGGCACGCCTTCGTGGTTTCAGGACGACCTTGAGAAAGAGGTGTCGATGCACCTGAAATGGGTGCTGATGATGGTAAGGAAATGGACTGATGAGGAAGTGATGGTTGGGGTGCTTCAGGGACAGGCACCGCGCTACGCGGAACTCCACAAAGAGCACAAATGCTCGCCGCAGCAGGACTCAACCCAGGCGGATTACGATAGTCACAAACTTCGCATTCCCAGGTCTCGAATTGGGCAGGCACAGAGGATGTGGAGGGTGATCCCTGTCCCGGAGGAGTGGATGAGTTCATTTGCGATAAATATACCGTGACTTTAGGCGATGATTTGAATAGTCCTGCGTAGTAATCCGTCTGTGTCACGTATGAGAGATCCAGGGCGAAAGAATGCACGGTTTCGTCTTGATTGTCCACGTAGAAGAGTCGATGTGTTGATACATGAATGGAGCCCGACTGGCGGTCTGGGGACTTTTGTGACCTGAATGGGCCAATCAAAAGAGTCAAGAAGGCGATCAAGACCGTCCTGGGCGCACCCGTCGTAGATGCCTACGTTATCTTGACTGGCAAACAAATCTTCATCGTCATAAAGCAGAGCTTGGACTGGTATCGATCCATCTATGCATCGTGTGTACCGTCGGAGAGCCATGGGGGGTCAGAGGTCAAAAACAGCAAGAGCAATCCAAGTAGCCCAGGGGGGCGGTACAGGCGTGAGTGATGGATGGAATTCAGATTGGGAATGCTCGCGTCGACCACACGAAAAAGATCCAGGAGAAGGGTACGTTGTGTATATAGCTCAAGTTCCCAAGTGACTGCACAGGGCAAAGTCAGGCAGCGATAACGAGTCTGTTTTCAATCTAAGAGGAGACTCTGCGACGAGTCCTGAGTTCACGACCAAAAAGCGACGGGTGGTGGATCGAAGAATTTGAAGTTTCGAGCTGGATCGCTTGAGAGATTTAGATACCGGTGCGGTAATAGCCGTGATTTGCCAAGTTCGGGAAAGACAGGGGCTTTGGCTCGGTTCCCTGGAAAGTCACCCAAAAGTCACCCCGAAGCTTCTGCGATGTATTGGGCCTGGAGAAATGTAGCCAACAGCAGCGCGCGTGGAAAGCCTCTATCCCATGGACTGACCAATGAACAGAGGGCCTGCCCTCTCCCTTTAAGCACCTCTCACGCCGGTTCATAAGTGCCTGCTTTTCAGCAAGCCCATCTTCTGCTTGCCCGCATCTCGGTCGCCTAGATCGAGTCCATTCCATACCTCGACCCATCCACTGCTGCTGCTAGCCAGCATTTCCTGGCCAGAATTCAGCTCCGAGGCTCACTATGAGGTGCGCCGACGTACGCCACAATCATCCAACTTTCGACTAATCTGAATTCGCGGGTATAGGAACACACGACCAGCGAGTCTTGCCTTTCTCATCCTCCTGTACAACTGGTGTCATGCAGCAGGACGGAATTTCACCGTGGATGATACCGCATCCTGGCATTCGAGCTCGGTCCCAGCCCTCTCTGCGACACCCATCGACCCCGTCAACGTCCACTCACCCCCTTCATGGCTCGCGAAATCATCCCTACAAACGACACCTCAAAGCACATCGACTACACTTGCAAATCCCCCCTCCTTCCTCCCAAACCCCCATCATCGACACCAACACGACCCTTCGTGTTCCTCCATCACGCCCCATAAACACCNAACCACCACCCTCCGACCAACATNCCCCCACGTCTCCAATCTCGACTTTCGACGGTTAGGTCTGTGCCTCTCGTGTCCGTTCCAACCACCATCTCTCATGTCCCCTCCCGCATCAAAGCCTTCGACACGTCCGTCATCCACGCAAATGCGACCCTTGTCCCTCCATCACGCCCCTCCAATCTCGACCGTTGGGTCCCCATCTAAACAGGCGGCGTCTCCCCCTTTTCACTACATGACCACACCAGATCCTCACAACCACCCACTCTCGTTTCCCTCACAACCATCCACTCTCATGTCCCCTCCCACATCCAACCCTACTCTAGGCCTCACCTCCAACGCCCGTCCTTTCCGCCTCTCACGTCTCCTCGCAGGAGAGGCTGTCCACGACCCAGCATGTACCTATGGCAAGTTCTCGAAAGGATGGTTAGAGATATAAATGCTTTTCGGCATCAAACTCTGCGAAAAGGTCACTTTGCATCGCGTGTTGACTCTTCGGGAAGACTAACCTTGTTCGATGTCCGCAGTCTCTTTTCGCCACGGACGAGCGCATCAACGCGTGCCCAACCCATAGCAGAACGCGGCTGCAAGTTGGCGAAAGGGTAGCATCAGATTCAAGAGAGTTGTAGATGGTTTTTCGCGTCGAATTCTGCGGAACAGGTGAATTTTGTCTTCGATGATGACTTTTCGAGTAGACTGACCGTGTTTGATGTGCGCAGTAGATCTCCTACACCGCTGCGATGCTGTGCAGGAGGGTGGATGCCTTGGGAACGTGCTCTATGGACACCGTTAGCAGGAAGGGCTGCGGAGGCGGAGGACAACACACCAGATACGCTGCTGCGCATGGAGAGGACGCGTAGGCCATGGGGAGCAATGCTGTAAGTTTACGAAAGAGGTGGTGGTCGTCTACGGAAAGTCATCGAAGGGTATCTGAGCGAACTTCGATTTTTTTGAAAGGTGAGTTTTCGATCAATATGAATGTTTTTTGCGGAGGGGACTGACCATAGTCTTTCATGTTCGCGATCTTCGACAGAGAGTAACGAATGTCGCTTTCGAATAACGCTTGATCTATCGCCGTTAGCCCCGTCGTGGCTGGCGGAGGAGGAGGAAGAGGAGGCGGAGGCTGGAGGGAAAGGCAGATGGGCAACGTTACATGTTCGGGACGCGTCGAACGTACGGATAGACCGCGAAGGACGGCCATACCAGTGTACAAAGAGGTGGTGAAGGGTTTGGCTGCGCAAATTGAAAGAAACAAGTGAGCTTGTATTGAATATGGATTTTGTTTCGAGTCGACTAACCATTGAATAATGCTCGTTTGAACAGGAACCTTCGACGACGACATGGATATCCACGAACGCCATCTACCCGTAGCCGCTCACGCGTTCGGCCATCATGGGGAGGAGGAGGAAGCTAGACGTTCAACAAGGGGACAGTGTCAAGGGGGGAGGAAGGGGAGGAAGACGAAAGGAGGAAGACGACTTACCGACTGGAGCAATACGACATCAAAGGCACTGTGGCCTGCGGAGCAGCAGCAGATGCGATGCTATGCTCAGACTGCGGAGAGCCATAATGGACATAGACGCAGTCAGCGAAGGACGGGATGGGACAGGGTNATGGAAGGGAGGAGTGAAGGGATGGAGGGATGGATCGTTTGCGTTGGTGGGAGGGGAGCGGACGGCGTTTGGGTGCCGGAGATTGGAGGGACGCATTGAGTTGGAAAGACGCGTGTTGAAGACGAGTGGAGGGGAGAATGGAACGACGAGGAGAACGAGCTGGAGCTGGAGCTGGAGGAGAGAGGTTGCGAGTCGGTGATCGAGACGATGATCAAGTCCCAGTCCGAGTTGGCGCCTTTTCTCGTTCCGCGGACCGCCACTCACTTCAAACGCTCAACCCAATTTAGGTGCGCAACCACTCTCTCCCCATTCAAAGGTGCTCAACATGCTGATCAAGTTCAATCTGCGTAGGTGATGGGACTATGCGCTTGCGATGTTGCGCGGCAAGAAGAATGACAAAAATCTAAAATACAACAAGTAGTAGCAATTGATAGGTAAGTTCGGTATAGCGTCGACGATCGTATCGTAATATTTACTTTTCTCTAGTGTTTCGATGTAGGTGGTTCCAAGATAATGATGACCTAGTAATACACGAATAAAAAGGAATGGGTTTTGTGACAAAAAAGCAGATGCGGGTTTGCGGATTGCGGATTGCTGTGCGATGTTCCTTTAGGCTTTGTTAGCACGCGTCCGGATATGATGAAAAGGGAGTTGGCCTACATTGATATTGATAATGGGTTGATGCAAGAAATAGTCAAGAAATGGATTGGCTGGGATCTCGGAGTCAGCAACCAACAACACGACGACGCGGAAGAGTCGAAGACACGGAGGAACCTACAGAGATGATGGGAGACGGCCCCTGACGAAGGCTGGGACTTGGTCAGTTCAAAGACTGTCAACCCGCGATAGTGATTCAACTCGGCTAACCTGTGATGTTCTCTCTAGGCGTTTGTGTACCATACTACTTCTCGGAAATTGCGAGCAAAGGCTTGTCCCTCTTCCATGAGACGGCGGCTCGTTGGCGACTGGACATACACATCGCGTCAAAATTGACGTCCGAACATTGAGAAGAAGCAATCAAACACGTACCACGAAGACCATCACGCCGGAGTACAAGTGGTAGAAGCAACGCGCCCACAGAGACCTTGGCTCGGGCTAGGGCATCGTCTCAACACACAAAAACAAGGGTGACGCGTGGTTTGAAGATGAACTCACGGGAAACTTCCAGTCAATATCGATAGGCAAGGTCTCGAAGACGGTAGTCTGGAACTTGAAGGTCAGAATACCACCCGGGCGCTTGAGACGATTGAAGTTTCCGTCGATGAGGAAGATGAGCAGGAGGCCAGCGCCGAGGATGAGGAAGGCGATAATGAAGAAGAGAAACGAAAAGACAAAGATATTCGCGACTGTCGGGGACGTCGCTTCGGACAATCGGCGTCTTATGGATTCAAGCATGGTTTTCGCGGACAGGGTAGGTACTTTGCCTCGATGGGACGGGATGGCGCCTTGGAGGGGTCGGGACAGACAGGGAGTGGGAGGTGGGGAAGAGCAAGAGCAAGAGCCAGCGACGCGTACTCATCCTTATGTACGCTTTTTATCTCCTCGTTTTTGTACCCAGAAATTCGGACTGAACTTTGTTACGAGGTCAGTGATATCCTATGGAATCCAATGGGCGTCTCCCGCGTTGAATCGCAGACGTGACTCGTCCACAAGTCCTGCGTCTCACCCGCTCGTACCAAGGACTGTAAGTACGTCTTTCATGAGATACAACTACTCTACGACGCGGGAAGTAAGTACTCGTCGTGTTGTTTTATAAATACGCCACTGATATACTCTGATATCACGACCCGTGTGTTTGTTTTCATTCCGTCGATGATCTTCTTCCCATATGGGAAAACCTGCAAGTCTATCCGTTCGTCCGTCTCAGCTTCCCACTCCGTGCTGCTGGTCCCCGTGTCCCCATCCCCTGTCAAGTAATCCCCACAGTGTATCCTGGGGTCATCTTCGGGTTTCCTGGGGTCAACATGCGCGCCAGTTACTTGGAATCCCAACGACCAACAAACTTTGACTTCTGGGGTTTAAAAAAATAATACTTAGGAATTGGGACTGGACGGCATAGGTTGGGGCAATCAGTACCCTTCGATCGGAGCCCGTATCCCCACAAGAGGGCGCATCAAGAATGTTTAATGTCTCCTCGCGACGCTGCGCCTCTCCTCCCGCCCCTTCATGTCATTCCATGCGACTTTCCTGTCTCATTCCCCAGCCTAGAATATGGTTAACGAGCGATTTAGCGACTGCTCAACGCTCTCCCGAGTCCTTGAACACGGTACCCAAACCAGTGGATCCTTTGCGCAGTAACAGCGCGCAGAGTTTAATTCTGATATCATTCCCACCGTGCTAAATTTATCATCAGTTTTGGACCTCATCGTGCAACGTGTTGGACTTGGGCGTTACCGATGTCATACACGGTTTTTGACGGTGCTTCTGTACACCTCTACGCCGTGGTGTCCGGCTCCGACTGTCGTACTATTATCGAGAATGATACAAGTTCAACGAAAACTTATATTCACTCCGAGTTTGATACTTGCCGCTCAAGGGTGGTTTGCAAAGTCTCGAGTACGTAGAGCGGACCATGAACGTCTTACGTATGTGCAGTAGATAATATAATATGCATTTCAACACCAAACGTATAATGCGGGACCTGCGAAGTGGAACGAATACTACTTAGACGCAACTTGTCAACCCTACTTACTTGGAAACGTCCCTGAGTAGGTGTTGATGTCGAAGATAAAGAGCCTGAAGATTTGATAACAAGACACAGGCAAAGGCGTTGATGTTGATTAGCTGAAGGGCTACTCGACGAATGATTCAACCTTCGATGCAACGAACTATGAAGTCGACGCCTTGTCCTTGAGTAAAGACGATGCTGCAGTCCACACCGCGTCAGCTTCCAAAATTTCGAATGAGTTTAATTGGAGTCGAAGAGAAAATACAGCGTTTCTCTTTCTCTTGGTCATGTACTGGATCTCTGCGAAGTCGAACTTTGACATGGGCAAGTCAAAATGAAGCAGGGGCCCACAGGGGTATGATTCGGAAGGGACTGACGAATACGACGCCGCGATAACTTGTAACCGCAATCCAAGAACTCGATTCATACAGGACAAGGTCATTCCAACAGTTTCACAGAAGCTTCAAACTACGAGAAGAAAAACGAGACTCGGTGGCTCAAACGCGAGCCTTGCATTTTCACATCATTTTGATCTTCATCACCGAGATGGCTCAATGGAAGTCCTGACGTTGACTCGACGACCTCCCTCGGAGCCTTTGTCTACTCTGCGGCGGATACCAGCAGTGTATGTACTCGCGACACTGGATGCGGAAACATCGAGGGCCAACTGTTATTGAGCTATTGAATTGACTAAGTACTGACTAGTCGACGTAAAACAGCTACTGCGATACAAAGAGGTTATGTCAAGGGGAGAAGACTGTAGACTAGCTAGATCGACACGTACTTACACTGCCCCTCTCTGAGGAGAGGAAACGGGAAAGAAGACTCTGAAAACGATAGGAAATGAGCCAGAAATGGGAATGTTTACGCAGGAAAGAGTTTACGTTCATCAAGATTCAAGCTTCGTAGATGAATCAACGAGGATCGCCCGCAGCCAATGACCACTGACCAGACCACGTCGCTCACTGCGCAAGCGGTATTGGTAGGGAGAGATTCCTTCCGGTTGTGTCAATGTCGCTCGAAGAGCCAGACTCGGCGTAGGCAAGAGCTTGCAACGTACTCTACGTGGCCGATTTCCTTCCTCGTCCTGGATTTTGGCCTTGGCATTGTCAATGGCGTCCGACTCTTTTGGATCTAATACGAGACTACTAGATAATCAAATCAAGAGAATGCGAGAAGAACCTCGTATGATTGCTGCGACTCGAGGAAGACAGGTCAGTATGGGTCGGGAGAAGAAGTGTGTGACCCGCAGTCGGCGTGCTTACTATAATTAAGGTGGGCGCAGTACCGACATAGCCTGCCTCTGACGAGAGAGAACAGAAAGAGAGAGGACCTAGAACGATAGCGGATAAGTAAATCAGATTAGGGATTTTTCTACACGAAACGGGAAAGGAGAGAACTTACTTTGGTGAAGCGTTGCACAGGATCAGAAATGAGTCGGCCGCAGTAAACTATCATACAGCGTTGCGCAAGCAGTACCGACGTCCCACATGCGAGTGATTTCGAAGCGAGACGAGGCACGGTGGATTTCCTTCCTTGTCCTGGATTTTGGCCTTGACATTGTCAATGGGGTCCAAGGGTTCAATCTACACAAAATGGGAGCTTACGCAGGACAGCTTGACGAAGATTTGCGTACCACCACGAAGATGGAGATTAACGATCCTATCCTCGCGCACCCGCAGCTCCAGAGCGTCGACCAATCCTGCTCGGTCCTGCTCGGTCGTCTTGACGAAGATTTGCATTCCACCGTGGAGATGGACTGCGGTTCGAAGGGCTCATGTCAAAGGAAGACGTCTGTGCACCGCGGTCGGCGGTGTGAACACGAGCTTAATAAT